>JAZGTJ010000235.1:83666-166349 GCA_036877575.1 Botia almorhae
GCTGTGAGAGGGCTGTGGACCACCGCGGACCAAACGACTCAAAATTATCCAAAAAGTAAACAAACCGATGGACTCCATTGCGTTCAGCGGGAGCGCCGCTCTTTCTGTTTATCCCAAAACCGTCGCACCATAATGAAGTACGCGTGCTCGTAAGCGTGACGTAAGCGTGCTCCGGCACGAATGCTGAAACCCTATGTGAGTGCAGGCCAGAGGGGGAGTGGGGAGGGGGGACAATCGTACTCGGGCCCGGTTCACGGCAACCGTGCCTAGTGTGAGTACACCCTGAGGGACACCTTTAGCGCATCACAGCGTAGAGGAACGTAAAAGATACTGCCCTGAATCTTCTCCGTGACCAGTGACTATTTAATGGGTTACAATAGCCTTTCCTTAGACCACTGGCCGGATGTTTTTAAGACAGCATTTCAGGGGGGATTGAGGCCTTTTGTTCTCACGTTACAGTGACCCTTTCCACTCTAACCAGACCCTATTATGTGCGTCTCCAGGGGAGTGATTAACACAGGATAAAACAACACATCTGGTCCTGATCAGCAGATCACTGACCCGCATCAGACAACCAAATATTGCCCACCTGAATTTCCAGGGTCAAGCACTACACTTTGTTTTATGGCACTTCTGTGGATGCCTTGAATGATCTACACGCAAAAGAAAGACTGTTGACCAGTTTCAAACAACCCAAACCATGTATTTGCCCCTCTGTGCAAAGACAATGAATAAGCCCTTTATGAACATGAACTAATATATCACACTGAGGATCATTTTGCCTTACAAGGAGGCACTCTTCTGAGTTCAAGGAAAGTGGCTAGCTGAAACAGTAATTATGGAAAGGTGAGGGCACCTCTGTATGAACACAGACTTCTCCAGAAATCATTACTAAATGCCACATGGGTGACCTATAAAACTCCCCAAAAAAGCTCCACCCAAGCAATATGCAGTTAAGGGGGCCTGCCGTTACTGGAGGCATGTGTTTGCATGTGTGTGTGCAACAGGCTCTGCCAAAACCATGCATGAAAGAATTACTTCATAAAACATGATAACACTAATCAGTAAACGGTTACTCTAATATCAGCACTGCTTACTGAAGAGTACTCATTTACAAGGGACTCACTGCAGGACGAAATGGAGGGCAAATGTGCACTTAAAATATGCTTCTTGTACTGCTTTGATGTTAATACAATGGTATAGCAACAGTGCTGAGGTATACTGCACTTCATATTCAAATAATATGATATTTACATATATATATATATATATATAGCATTATATAACGTTGACGGTTTAGAAAACATGGTATGACAAAATTCACCTGGTCTCGCAGCAAAAATAAAAAATAATAACTAGTAAGTAAATATTGCTCTATAAAAAAACTACCATCAAAGCATGCCAAAAACATATTTTGGTACATTGTTGTTAGGGAAAAACAAACAAACCAAACAAAAATAAGAAGAATCAAAATGCAATGGTATAATGAGAGTGATTTTTAAATGGTAAAAAACAGTGCAGGAAAACCAGATATTTCTCACTGACTCTGACAATCAGACTTTTCTCCAAGTTGGGATGGAAAGCAGTGAGGTCTGAACTGGAATGCAGCTAAGAATCACTTCCAAGTAAAAAGAGGGTCAGATGTGGCAAATGCTAACTCAGATAATAGAACGCTGCCCAGAACCGATCAAACCAATCAAAAGATTTTAATTTTAACCACCAACAACATAAAACTTTACAACAGCCTTCTTCAAGCAGATGCTGTGAGAGAACTTCTTGTGGGGCCACACATGAGTCAATGCTATGTTTTCTCTAAAATTGGACGGAGAAAGATCTTGTCCTTTGAAGCATTCTTTTCTCCTTCACAGTAATTACTATCATTAAGGTCACAGTCACTCATAAGAAAGTAACTTTTCTGTACACCTCCTTCAACTCTCATATTTTCTGTGTCGAAAGCACTCTCACCCCTACATTACCCCAGCAAACACCCATGTAAAATACTTTCCAAAAGTGCGCTCATAAAACACAGTAGGGAGTAAATGGGTCAAAATACCGGTTCAGTCAACTTGTCAACCAACACACCAACTGGCTGGTTAGTGAATCTGAGCCACTAGTCAGCATCACTTATCTAGGTTCTTACATTTACTCTTAGTCTTATTTGGAGAGTTTCTTAAAAAGGGTTGTTTTAACACTAACAATAACTATTATGCTGTCAGCATGGTAAAACCCTTTCAAAAAATTGCAGCTCCAAATTTATCTCTTTAAAAGAACCACAGTTATAAGCAAAAACATCAAAGCACCACTTTTATGACAAAACCTTTAGCATTACATTTTAAGATCATTTAAGACTGTCACGCTTCAGCTAGTCTGTTGTGACCAATGTTTCTATTATTATGTTCCTTATTTTATAGATATTTAGCCTATATATCCATAGAATATATATGGAGTTCCCAAATAGTGCCCAAATCCTGCTCATGAAGGCCCTTATCCTGCAAAGTTTAGCTTTAACCTTAACATAACACAGAAATCCTAAAGACCTTGATTATTTTCTTTATGCGTGTTTGACTCCGAACTAAAATTTTAGTCTGAGCTAAATTCTACAGAAACTGTGCTTTGTGTCCAAATATGCTAAGAAATGCATCTGATAATTGGACATGACCTTAAACCATCCTACTTATACAGGGCTTCCTAAATACATTTACATTTATGCATTTGGCAGACGCTTTAATCCAAAGCGACTTACATTGCATTATACTATACATTGTATCTGGGTATGTGCAATCCCTGGGATCGAACCCATGACCTTGGCATTGTTAACACCATGCTCTAACCACTTAGCTGAAGGAAAGCCAGTAAATACTAACTACTCATTTTGAAAATATGTATTTTTGCACATTACTACTATGTACCACTGGCTGCTCTCTCATAACAACAAAAATTATAAGTTGAGGTGTGTTTGATGTAGCGGAAACCTTTTATTGAGTGTAAAAACCAGCTCCTAACTACCCACAACTAAATCCACATCTGCAGGTTTAATCCCTTATGACACTGGAACCACCACCTTATGTCTTCAGAGACCAGCTGCTGTCTGGGATCTAACAGAGCCAGTCACATGAACATAGACATAAACTATGATGTCTTAAAAGAACTCTGCACTTAACTCTCACACACTGATAGTGATCAGGAACTTTGCCTTGGAAACATAATATAGAGAAAGAGCTCATACCTGGTAGTAGTTTTTGATGTGTCGAATGACCGTGTTGAGGTTCTGTATTCTCAAATTGACGTCATTGTTGACGTGTTTGTTCACCCGTTGATTCAGGGGGCTTGGGTCTCTGTGGACCAAAAGCAACAAAAGTACATTTAATTTTTTTTAATTTATGCTTATTTTTGTGTGTGTAGTGACCTGCCGTTCAGATTTTTGCTCTGTTCCAAAACATAGTGAGCTGTCTATGGAATCCCAAAATGCAATGCAATGAGACTGTATACATGATGGCCAATAAAATGTGCAAAACGTAAATTATATATACTACTTATTTCATAATAACAGAAAATATAAATTAAAATTTACTTTTCCAAATGTGTTATGCAGTTGTCTTTTTTAGTGTCAAGCTTAATAACATGGTTACTCTAAACTCAAATCACATCTCCCACAATGTTTTACCTATGTAGAATGTCCAATATTGATCTTTTATGGGGTTCTATGACAGGTAGGGTTAAAAGGCAGATGCGCAAGTAGGTAGTAAAGAGCTCAAGGTTTTGGAACCTGCGTTATGCATGCCTGATAATTCCCCAATTTTTTTTCTGACATAAATAGCAATTAGGTTTTCATATTACTGAACACGTCCTTTGGATACACAGACCAAAGCCAGTGGGTTCAATGACGCTCAGAGGAGGGTCCTGGCGCAGACAGTGTGAAGGTCCTACATAGACGCTGTTTGTCCGACCCTCATTTACATTTGTTTTGTGAGAATGTCATGCAAATTCTGCCAGCTTGGCCCACAATCCCCGCTTGCTAGTAAAGGAACCTTAAAAGATCAGGGTCAGTTTTCTTTTTCCTTTGCCGTTTGCTTGAAATGTTTTCTATTGCCCTCAAGCCAACAACACTGCTTTGGGTTTCACTTTTTTGGGCCTATTTTACCACCATAGATATTGCAACTGACAGTATGGTTGGAAAAACAGTGATTGTTTGGTTAAAGCTGAGGAAAGACAGATAAGAATTACACAGAGGACACCTGCCAGATGGAAATTTACTAGCATTTAAACCCTTTCTAATGCCAATGGTGTTTACAGCATACCTGGTGTACACTGGCAAGGGTTTGCTACAGGCATACGGGTGTGGGCACATTATATGAACGTTGGTAAAGAGAAAGCAAACATTGTGTGTACATAACCCTCAGCATTCCACATCTCCACTCATTAGTAATGATTCAGTGGAAACACACAGGATACCTGTAAAAGTGCATGGTAGCCTTCATACTAACAATATACCAGAACTCCATCTACATCCAAAGCTTGAACTGGCCGCTCACATGACCAGTTATTACAAGTTTTATGTCAACACAAGCACTTTTCATTTTTCACATATATATCAACATACTGAATTTGAAATTCTGTTTGTAATTTCTGTATCTGTACAGACACTTAAAAGGAGAGATTCACAAACATTCTGATTCTTTCCTTCAGTTTCTCAGAACATGTTATCACCATAAATCACATGATGGACTTTTGTTAGGATTTTTTTGTTCTTTTGGTGGTTGGCAATGATTTGTCACCATGACCTTTAGTTGTATGGAAAAGAAGAGCCTGGGACATTCTGCAGATTTATTTTTATTTTTAGGTGAACTATCCCTTTAAGGTCAACATGAAATCAATATTGACCCTATTTACTTTATTAATCCCCGTTTCCTTATTGCGCATGATTCATCAGCATGTATTAATCCAAGCATGCTGTCCTTGCCTTTCAACAAAATGTAAGATCTTTCTCTGCCTCTAAATTGGTTGCATTTCATGTGACATCACAAAAGCCACTAATCTTTAAGAGGGGAGCAGGTCTCAACAACTGACCTTCAAGCCTGGCACCATCCTAGTAAGGAATGCCCAAGATCCAATCAGTTCCAACTTAATGTCACACTTGAGTACAATAGTCTGTGAACTTGTTAACTAAGATAACTGCACAGTCAGACCAAGTTAGAAGATTGTCTAAAGCTCATACATTCATATATCATCATCCCATTAGACATGAAAGCCTCCCCCATATGAACATATTTTTGTCTCTTAAGAGGGCTAGTGTTTAAGTCCCTGATTATGTGAGAGAGGGCCATAAGTACTTTTTGAGAATAAGTAGGTTAAAGGCCAATCTTAGTCTGTGGGTTTTTAACTCAAGAGTCAGAAAATAAAAGTAGTTCCTTTAGCTTAATCTAGGTGCACAAACTTTAGGTGTGAAAAGATGTACGAGTTGCTTTGCATGATGCAAATCTACTTACTCTCTAAGTAGAGATTTCCTTGTTCATGAGTAAGGCACATATGCTTATCACCTGTTTAACTGTTTTTTACATAGACTCTAAGGTTACAGCTGAGCTAACCGAAACTTCCGCGGTCTAACATTCAGTCAGAAATGCCAAAAAAAAAGCTCACCGAAGCCCATTTGGACATACATTTTTCTAAAAATGACCCAAAAAAGTGGGCAAAGCACAACCCAAAATCAGCCACCAAATTTTTAAAACTCTATAATTACACAAAAAAGAAACAAAACTAAAAGAGCGTGAAGATTCGCATGGAGTATTTTCACAGTTGGATGGCAAACAAGAGAAGATAGGATGTGGTTTCTAATGAAAAAAGACAGGTCGCACAACAGCTGCTAGATTAAAGCATGTATTCACATAAGCATACAATTCTTTCTATATCACTCACATGTGTGTCATGATCTTATGGAGGAAGGCACCATCCACTAAGTCCATGAACATTGAAAGCTTGTCCTCTGAACCAGACCCAAGTGGTCCAAATGTCTTGACCTGTTTGAGGAGAAAAGGTAGTAAGATCAAGATACATGCACAGCTGAACCATAAACCAACTGTGCCTTGTGTTTCAAAACAGAGCTGTAGGTTTTTTGCCTCTCAAGTTTCAAATACATCCTACCACTGCTTTATATTTAGGAGAGTGAAAGTGTTTATAAATAAGATTACGTATGTGTAAATATATACAGGAGAAAATATTGTTAGCCATTTTCAATATTTTTAAACATCAAAGTATAAATAAAGTGGCTCCCCCTTATTATTATGTGTGTGTTTGTGTTTCTTTAAAAGTTAGATCATGTTAGATCAAACAGAGATCTGCAAAATGACACCATGAGAGTGTTGATGATTGTCTAATGTGGGCTAAGATGGTGACATATGAGTTGGAAAAACTGCCAGAGAAAGCAAAGCCAAACAGAACAGGGGGTTCAAGGTGGGAGACTTTAAGTAATTCTGAAGGTTTTATCAAATCAAGGGGCAAACATCTGTATGTTACCGTGCAATAAGGGCCGACAAGAATTGTGCACCTAAGTATCTGCTTAATTTGATGTACTATCGCGCACCAGTTTTAAAACAAGAATATATTTATTTAACTTGATAGTTAACAGGTTTATGCACATTGTAGGCCAATGAATATTGAGGGATACATACAATTAGGAAAAAAACAGGAAATACGCAAGTATTTGTTATCTAAAGAATTTGTTGTTGTTGTTGTTGTTTTGTAAAACGCAGTTACGTTTGGCATAATACGAATGTGTTCATAAAAATCCACACGTTTATTTAGTCTCTGTTGTGACACAAATATAAACCATTTATCACACATTAGAACTGCACAGCTTTGTACTATAACTGCTCACTGGTGAACAAACTACCTAAAGCAAGCGATACAAGTTCCCCGCGCGCGCACACACAACACAGCAGGTGCCATCATGTCTTTGTGACTTACCCAAACCACAAGCGGTGAATCAATGAAATTGGACATTAACTCAGACACTGTAATATCCATTTTGGAAAAAAATTGGCAGAGAAATCCACGCAGAAGATTAATCCAAAAAGACAATTTGCATATGAAATGTGCGTCTGATTATTCAAACGCTTTATGTACTCCACATTACTGTCCCCCGCAGAACAATACAGGGGACATGACGAGTAAACTCCATTCTTTAAAGTTAAACGAAACCCTTTGCGGTAGCAGTTAAAAAATCGTTAAACTTTGAAATCCGAAAAGTTAAAAGTTATGGATAAAAAGAATGAAAAGCATTTTACGCGGTGAAGTCTAAGCAGACTTGCGCGATTAAAGTACAACTTCTCCACATACACTCCACAGCGAGTGCTACTATTACTTTGTCGCCTCGCGTTCAACCTGTACCCGCATGAAGAGTACAGGAGAATGACATATCCAACAGCCAATCAGCTGCAAGAGGTGGCGGGAAATAGACCAATAGTAGAATCGCGGGTGCAGGGTTTCATTCAAAATTACGTAAGCAACAGACCATTTGTTGTCGAGACAACCGGAGTTAAAGCGCACAGCTCGATGGCACCCTCCGCAGGTAGTATGTTTTGCTTTTGTACATTTTAAAACATTTATTTTATTGCTTTTAGCTGGCATACAGGTGTTTAGTGAGAAAAATATTTTTACTTCATGAATATACAGCGTCGTATGTAAAATGAAAATACAAAACATAAACTGTGCGTGATCTTGCTTGTAACACATCACACTTTGATCAAAAGCACTGCTTTACAGAATATTATTTATACTGGATATTGCTGGCACCATAAATGTTAAATTCTTTGTACAGTTTGTTCAGTTTGTACAGTTTGCTGTCAGTTTGCTAAAATTAAGGCTTTGATATGTCAAAGCAGTGATTTATGAAGTCAAAGGAATGAAATCCGTTGGAGATAAAACAAACAGGAATACACTCGTGGTTTATGGGTTCGTACAGTACTGGGATAAATAAGATGGGGATCAAATAAAGAAACAACCTTTAAAAAAACAAAACAAATAAATAATTAAATTGTTCCTTGCGGTTCATCCACCAAGAGGCACATCACTTATATGTAGGCCTGAAATGTTTAATGGTTATAAACCTTAGTAATCTATAACTCGCACATTTCCTACACGAGAATCAACATTTGCGTTCTCACGCTGCTTACTCAGCAGCGCCATCTATAGGATAAGTGATCATCTGATAGCTATTTTCTAGTCACCTGATATAAACGTAAGGGAGAAAATCATACAAGTATACAAAGTACCAATAAATCGGCCTGATATGTTTAAATTCATTAAAAATCCTTTTTAAATCTGCAAAATAAATAAGCAAACAAAAAGTGAATGAATCAAACTGGATTGGTGGGTATACTAAGTTAATTACTCTATGGTTCCATAGTAAAGTGAGTCACACACACACAAACAGATTACAGTAAATCTTAGGCATGTTGCTTTGTAGTTGCTACTGTGTTCCAGGTTGTGTTAACTGGCACAGGTCAAAAGTGCCAAACCCCAGTGTGAGAACACCCCAAAGTTTAACACCTAGAGTTTCAAGTCATAGAAACTAAGCAAGTCATGGCTGAAAGTCAACATTCTGGACCAAAGAAAAAAAAACTAACACAGAAAATAAGATGCAAAGGTTACTGCAAACACAGAGTTTATTGATTTTCATACTCTCAAATGAGTCATACTTTGCATTCAATGTTTTACTTGTGATTTTGCATTGAACATGGAGATATAAAATGAGGAAAGAAAAGAATCAAGGAACAGAAGTTAAAAGGAAGTTCATTCTAGCTTAGACTGCAGTGTGTTTTAAACAGAGGTCTGGAGGTCCAGGTCCATATGTGCAGTGGGCAACAAAAATGTAATGAACTTAAAGCACCGTGTTGACCCTCATACCACACAACTCTGTAAATGTGTTCTTTTTCCTAGTCATATACAAAAACCCAACAGAGAAATGAACAAGAAATTTACCTACTATGTTTTTAATTTAAAAGAACAACATGTTTAAAACATGAAAACTGTCAGCAGTACACACTTCATATGTGTACTGAAACTAAAACTTTGGTAACAGGGAACCTAAAATCTAGTCAGTTTAGATTAGGCAATGCATTAAAATGACTCTGTTACGACCTATCAGAAATGTGTGTGAAATTTACTTATAAATAATGTATAAATCTAAATGTTTAGTAGCCTGCATATTGTAATGTCTGGTTTATTCTGGTCAATGCATTAATATATGTAGGGAGTGTTATGTGTGATTTCCCCTGTCTTTCTGTCATCAAACATTCATATTTGCATGACATTGTATTTCTGTGAGTTGTAATACTTTAGTTTTGTTGGCCACCATCGCTTGACTGACAAACCTATGCACTCAGTCTTATTCTGAGCAGGCTATACACTCATTTAGATTTTTACATGGTAGAGAATATATATTTTTGTAAGAGATACATTTCAGTTTAGTTGTTCTAGTGTAAGGGCATTTATCATCTGGTTACTAGGGGAACCTGAGTTCTGAGAGGGTAAAACTCTGTTAAGTAATTATATAGCACCATAACCCATAACATGTGCGTTGAAAAAAAACCATATTCAACATAGCTGAGTTTTAAAAAGTCTATAACACCATTTATCTTTGACTCCCCTTAGGCACCATGACATTCCTTTAGAATTACTATATACTAAATACTTTAGTAGTTGCACTAATATGTTACTATATTATTAGCATTAATTTTCCACATATTCATACAATATCATATTAATTTTAGTATTCATATTTTAGTTGACATAAGTAAATACCTTTTTTGGATAATCTTTAACTACACTGAACACTGTGTACATTGTTAACGCCATCTCATCGCAATACCTCCTGCTGTCAAGCTCTATGGAAAATTTCCAATGCAAAGAGCACAGTATTACATTTGCAACCATTTTTAAAAGAAAAAAGCAGTTTAACAAAACTAGGCATATTTTATATAGGCTAGTCATAATATATATTGAAGCATACCTAGAAGTTCAGCCCATAAAAAATCAAGACAAACAGAAATTCCTTTCTAACAAATACTTTTTGGTTGAACTGAAGCAGGTTTCTGTGCTTTTATTTGTATACTGAGTGAATTTGTTATGTGATTTTAGTTTAGGAAAATACAACAAAATATAAAGAGCAATACACACTAAATTAGCTTAGATACAGGCAACAGTGTAATCTACATATTCATATAGCTAAATCCTTACAAATAATATAATGTAAAAACAATGGTGTTATAAATCTGTTCCATTTGCAATGGTGTCATTGCATCACATTCTGTCTAGGGTTTCTTTACCCTGTTTTGTTTCCCTGGATTATCTGGGCTTTTGTTTTATTTCTTCTTAGTAAACAGACTAAACCTCTTCTCCTTGTCTTTCTTTGTGGAGGGGACCTCAGGAGTAGTGGAAGAAGAAGGTGGTGGTAGGCTTTGTGCCTTCGTTTCTGAGGGACCTGCAACTGGTTCCTCTGTCACTGGTTGTGCTGCCTGCTCTATAGCTTTAGTCCAGTTCTGAAGCTCTTCCTGTGTAGAAAAAGAAAACCAACACACACACATCATTGCATTCATTGTTTGTATTGACTTATTTTTAAGATTCTGTTAACTAATTGGGAGCTAGTTGGAAGAAGCAATTAATTACTCACCTCATCCTTACACTGGAACAGATACTCACTTCCATCTCCAAGACTAAGAGAAATGGAATGAGGGTCAGTAAGCGCAGAATGTAACACATCTCATTCTACTTAACTACATTTTTGTTTAAAATCTAATATTAAGTTTAAAGCCCAAAATTCTTACCGCAGCTTGAAAACCTGCTTCCTTTTCTTGTAGTTCGTCAATACCTCACATGAAGCATTAATGAGTGTCAGGGGTTCCTCACCATGGTAGGTGACAGCATGGCTAAAGCTCTTGGCATCCTTGTAGACAGAGATCTGTCCAGGTTTGAGTACACAGTAAAGGTTGTTCCAGGACCTAAAACAAGAAAGTGTGAATAATTTTGATTTGAATTAAAAATCATGATATACTGGGTTGATTTAAGTGGTTGGTAGGCCTTACTGGCCTAAACAACTGGGTATCAGTCTAAACCACCCCATGTTTCTATATCCTCATTCCTAGATATAGCTTAGGTCCCTCTTACAATGTAAGTTGTAATTTTACTGTTCAGAAGAAAATCTAACCTGTTGGATGCTTTCTTATTAGGTCCCTCCATCTCATGTTTACGGGCAAGAGTTCCCTCCAGCAGGACTGACTGAGCTAGTGAAGATTCAGTTGGAAGAGTGGCAGCCTTTTCTGTCTCTTTGGTAACCTGAATGGATGTAGAGGGGTCCAGGTCTTGTGAGCCACTTTCCTGCATCTCTGAAACCAGTGGTACAGTAGATTCCCCTGCTGTGCCATCAACTTCACCAGAGCTAGGCTCTATTGCTTCCATTACAGACTAAAGATCACACAAAGTTCAGGAACAGATTTAGACAATCATATCAAATGTTACAAAATTGCAAGAAAATTATATTATGAGGTACTATGTGTTGTATTTCAATTTGCCAAGCAAACCAACTACAAATTGATAGTGTATCTGAAACGAAGGATATTGATAGTATAATAAAGAGAAAGGTGTAGACACTTTTAAAAATTTAAACAACTGACCATAAACTGCTCTTCCGTAGTGTAAATTTGTGAGGACTCCTCTGCAAAACCCGTATCTTCTTTCCTACAGGGTCGGAGGTCAAAGGTTAAACCTTGGCATAGAATATGAAACAGAATGTGTGGTTCCACAGTTTTTATGCTTACCTGCTGTCTTTCTCCATCTCTTGTCTGTACTCTTGTATGTCCTGTTGTTGCTTTCGAATTTCCAACAGCTCCAACTACAATAGATTATTGATAGTCAATAACTAGATTTTTACATTTTCTTAAGATAATGTAAGTGGTGCCTGCTCATGCAAAATATGTTGACATGATGTTGACAGTGCATTGCACTAACTATATATGGCTTGTATCGCTTCTTCACAGCTGTTTAGCTGTTTTATAGTATGTTCAATCAATCAGAAAAGTAACAGCATGCTGAACAATTCGAGGTATCATTTGTGTCTATATAGCATATAGAGTGTGGAAGTTTCACACCTACGTTTAGTTTATTACTTAAAGGCAGGGTAGGCATGTTTTGTTATACTGATTGAAAGTCTCTTCGCATCGTGATAGAAATCACTAAGTGATTGAAATATATATACATATATATATCTTTAGTAGAAGCACAGGACCATAAAATGTTTGTCCAATCATTGGACAGGATTTCCTACTTATCTATCAAACTATGCATTTGCATACCTCTACGCACCCTGCTCATGCAGATAATCTTCCATCATCATTGTGTTCATGTTTTGGAGAAGGGTTGTCTTTGGAGAGTGCTTTAAAGGAAGGGTGGGATCTTATGCTTTCAAAGCTAGTTTGCTATTGCTAGCCTCCCCAGAGTTGCCTACCCATGCCTTTATTACTCATCAAGTATCTCAAAAGTATGAGCAATAATAATTGTCACATTTGCCTTAGGAAACAGAAGTAAACACATGCCCAGCTTTACAGCACACACACAACACATACTGTGGTAAGACGTTCCAGGGCTGAGAAACGCTCCTCCCATGTAGCTGTGGATTTCTCAAAGGCCTCATGCCTCTTCAGCAGTTTTTCAACCTCATCCACTGTCTCGCCCAGATCCCTGCTGGCCACGTATGGCTCCTGGGCAATCAGCCAGGCCTCAGCCACAGACGCATCCCGGGCAAACTGACATACCTCCAACACTAGAGAGAGATAAGGTCATGAGCAGCTGTAGCATACATGAGCATACTTATAGGATGCTTCTCATAGAAATAGTAAATTTATAATAAGATCAAATTGTGCATCCTGCATTATTAAGATTTATTAAATGTCTTGATCAAGCTCCAACAACCTAACATCAGATATTTTCATTACAGGAACAGCTGTGCAAAAACATTGCTTTAAGGTAAACAACTGGGTACTTTTACTGATGTGTTTACATTTTACTGATGTAAAATTCACATAGTAGTTCTTGCTAAAAGACAATTTGCAAATGAGTGCTAGGCATTATTATTTAAATAAATTATTAAATAAGTTATTTGTTACTATGTTTACCACTTGCACATTGGTTCGGTTTACTGCAGAACGAATTGGATTGCAGAGACACCGCTGTGTTTTAAACTGTTGGTTTTTGTGGTCAGCAATTATTTGCACAGCGGCTGAAACAATTATAATGGTCGCCATGCCCTTGAGTAAGTGTATGTGTATGTTGCTGTGTGTAAGCTTACAAAGTCTAAGCCAATCCCATCTGTCATCCCACTTGAGCATCATCTCTTTCCTCTTCTCTATCAGTTGTGTCAGCTTATCCTTGATCTGTAAGGAAGAGAGGTATATATTACAGCACGCCCACATACATCAGACAGATCCACCACACCAGCCTGGCTGAATTAAATGGTCATAATCATTGTGAATTTAGGGCCCCAAATGGTGTACTACACGCTATCCTTGCAACAATAAACAACTGTTAATTCTGAGAGCAATTTAATCACCGGAGGTCACCAATTCGTTGTAATGTTGGTTGCTTGTACAGGTAGGTGTTCCTACTTGACAGTATTCAGTATACTTGCAGTATTCAACTGTATTAGGAGTCTGATTACATGAGCTTCGTTGTCTGCACTCCTAGTGGTAGTCGCCACATCTTGTCACTGTTTGTATAACGTTAAAGGAATAGTTTACCCAAAAATTGAAAAAACTGAACAATGTTTCTTTGAAATACAATATAAAGGTGAGTAAATGACAGAGAGCTATTTTTTGGTGAACTATCTGCTAACTCTGTGAACTAACTTTGTTGCATTGCCTATAGTCCCTTTTTACATTGCCCATTCTCATTGAAAATGACTGACTTCTAGACACTTTGATGCTGAAAACTGCTCTCAATGTAAACATTTATTAACCTCATTTGTTTACCTCTGCAGAGTCTTTGTGCTTGCGTTCCATAAGAGCCTGGCCTAGCTCGATACATTGATTAAACTTTGGCCCACGAGTCTCAATCTCAGCTCGAATCCCTTGGTGATATTTCATCAGAAGCTCCACTGAGGACACATCTCTTCAGTGGAACAAGAGAAAAACATCATCACAAACTTTCAATCATAGACACCTCTACTTTAAGCACCACAACGATAGCTTTCCTTACCTTGGCTTTTCCTGGGTTTCTATCTGCTGAATGATGCTTTCCATCCAGGCCAACAGGTCTCTCACCATAGTGAAAAAGCGGAACTTGTCCGCTGTTTCTACCAGACGCTTTCTCCTGCCCTCACAAGCTTCCAACAGCCCCTTCCAGGCATCCACCACTTCTTTCTCAGTTTCCTGAATGGCAGTGGCCTGATCTCCTGCATACTGGGCGTGCAGTCGAGTTGCAGTCTCTTGTAACTGTTTAACCTGGAAGGATAGCAGTATAGAGCAACTTTCATCCTTTACATTGCTAACATTGAGATTTCCTCTGAGATATCAAGACACAGTTATTTCTAGGTTAAACAAAATGATCATGAGGATCACTTGTTTACGTAACATGTTGTTTGCCTCACCTGTTTTCCCAGGGAGCTGATGTCCCTCTCAAATGCGGCATGCATGCGGTGGAATGACTCTGCTTTGCTAAAGTCTTCTCCCAGATCATCAGGAAGCTCATTTTTCTTTTCTTGGATGTGAGCAACCAGCTCCTTCCCATCATAAAAATACCTAAACAAATTCACAGGACAGTCCTTGTCGTGCTGTAACACCTACACAGCAGTTAGGCAACGCTACAAATATTGATACATAATGCTGGTCATGGTTGATTACTAACACATATTGTCTACCCCATACAACACGTAAAATAATTCCCATATTTTTGTTTCATGAACTGTAATCTGTAATAATGTAATAATGTAATCTGATAAAAGCGCATCTGATTAAGTTTATTCATTCAGTTCCCTTATACTCACTTCAGCAGGTCATAAGAGGCTGTGAGGAGCTGGGCACGAGTGTCGACGAGCTCCAGCAGATCTGCCCAACTCTCATTGACTCCATCTTTCCATTCTGCCAGGGTGGCTGCTTCACTGTGGCCTGCTTCTATCAGCTCATCTATGATCCGATTCACAGCATCTACACGTTCTTGACCCACTGTCCCTGTCTCCCGTGAAAACTCTCTGAACTTGTCTCGCAGGATCTAAAATATTAATCAGTGTGACTATAACAACCAGAAAAACTGCTGTTGAGTATGCAAGATCTTGCATTATATATGACAAGACATGTTTTTTTGTAAAAGGTCATAACATGCTTCTGTCTTTGGGGGTGTTTTGTTTTACCGTCACATGGTCGAGGTCTTGACCCATTTCTTGTGAAGATGCCACCACGTCACGTTCTGCAATCCAATGCTCAAGATCCTCCACTTCACGGCTCAGGAGGAAATGATGGTATGTGTGATCCAGCTTCTTTTTGCGGTCCTCTGATTGCTCCTTCAGCCCGGCATACTGTTTATCAACCTGTCCTTGTCTTCGAATGATGGCCTCACTTCACATACAGACAAAAGATGACTCTTTGTTATGAAGTGGTACAATAAACAATGGGATGCTTCTCACATTGTAAGTCACTCAGTATTAAAGCATTTTACAAAAGATATGTATACATCAAATTAGTGATTTGGAGCAGTGTATTACATGCATATCATTCTGACATACCCATCTGGGTGCTCTTCAGCCAACATTTTCTGTGCACGGTCTGCCAACAGCTGGATTGAATGTGCATAGTCATCTATGGACTGTTTCAGACGCAGGTGTCGCTTCAGCATGATCATAGCACTCTGCTCATCCTACAACCCAGAGATATAACAATAGACATTGTGACCAAGAGAACAAATTCTGAGATCCTCAATCAAGAGCTTTACCAAATACAGTTCACTTTATTCTAAGTTTGTCTTTACACTGCAAAAGTGGCACAAATGTTGAATGGGAAGCTGCATGTTTACCACATAAATGTTACAAAGATTTTTTAAATGTTTTGATACATTGGCATGGGAAATGTGTCAATCAAATGTTGATTATTGTAAATAGAAAACAAGACATGCACTGATTGTTGTGACTGTACAATTTTAAAAGCCTCTTTTGCGTTTGACTTGACAGGGATGAGCACATTGCACACAGAATTTGTGACCAGCACAGAGATGTCCTAACTTGGCAGTGTAAGGACATCATAAGACAGAATACAGCAGTAATGCTGTTCTCTAGACTCTTACCTTGGCTTTCTCATCAGCAATCATGTAGAGTTCTTGTTCCCCAATCCAGGCCTCAGCTTCATCAGCATCATTGTAGTACTGCTGGGCCTCATTGGACCCATAGAGACGTTCTCTCCGTTTGGTCATCTCATCCTGCAGTTTTTCCCAGACCTCTTGAAGCCTCCTCATTTCCTCTGACATGCGCTCTGCCTCTGGACTGTCTTCTGCTGCTGCCACCATTCGCTGTCCACGCTCTAAAACTTCATCAATGCGTGGCTGGTGGCCGTCAATCTCCTTCTGTAGGGACTGTAAAGGGTAACAATGGTTAACATGATAAAAGGGTGAGGGGGCACGGTCACACTGTATATGATGAAAGTTTTGTCAGAAAATGGGTGGGACTGTGCTCTACCCCAGTGGTTAATAACTCTGTTCCTGGAAGACCCCAAGCACCACACATTTTTAATGTGTCTGTGTATATCTAAAAACAGAAATATTACTGACAAAATGAATCTCACCTGGTTCTTTTTGAGTAGAAGCTGAACAGTCTGAAGATTATTGCCATGATCCTCTGACATCGCCATTGGTAACCTCTCATTAACCCAGAGCTGAAGTGAACAAATATGAAGAACTATTATGAAGTTTAAAGGAGATAAGATTAACAATCGTTGTTTCAAGCTGCAGTTTGGGTGTGCTTTAAGCTGTGCGTGTACATACTATCTCATCTGCAAGATCTCTGAAGAACTGGTGCACCGCCTTTGTGGCCTCCAACTTGCTTCTGCGTTGGGCGAGAGGGGTGAGAAGCTTCTGGAAGTCCCTCTGAAGAGTTTGCTGCTCAATTTCAAGCTCAGGCTGGTCTTCTCTAAGTGTGGCATGCTGCTGTATCGTTTCCTGAAGCTCCTCTAGTTCACGTGCACGATCCCGAACTTGATTCTCTGTAATCTAGGGGATTTGCAGGACAGATTCAGACTCTGTACGATACCACTAGAAATGAAGTGACACTCGAAATGTAATCTAGAATTGAGGAACAAATAACTAGTTGTCAGGATCAAAATAACTTTTAATGCCACACCTGATGTTTCTTCAATTGGATGTTGGCACTGGTAAGATCTTTCACTTCTTCGTCCACATCACCCTGGACCTGCTGCTGCAATTCAACTAACCACTTCTTCAGGTCAGTTAAGCTCTGGTCGAATAGCTCAGAGCGGTTTGCGTCAAATAGCAACCGAGCCTTTTCCTGTGTAGTGTTCTCCAGTTTATCCCACAGCTCATGAAGCTTAGCCAGACGGTCCGTAACAATGGGTTCAAACTCAGGTTTGGATTCCATCAGTTCCTGTCCCTCCTATATATGAGCATTGTACACATTTACATTCTTTTAAGACAGAGATTGAGATACTAGAGAGCTGTTAGGACTGTTGTGCACAATTAGTCCTTGTTTACATCTGCTGTTAAATTCTGTGTTAGATAAACCAATCACAAGTGGTTGAGTGAGCTGGATGGTGTTTATTCCTGTGACTATAGTAACATGATTTTCGAATGTGTTCTGTAACTACTTGCGTTTGTTTTCTAAGAGGCTCCATGTTACTGCTTGATTATTTAAAATGCTGCACCATTTCTCTCAGTAAACTTAAATTAGAAAAGTGGTTTGATTGATCTAATCATAAATCTATCCACGTTTGATTAGATTACACTAAACAAATCTCAATATCAGGTGTAAATAAAGCCACAAACATAGTAGCGATACACATAAACTTTCTATATACCTTATCAATGTTATGAAGCCAGTCCTTGTTGGATGCCAGCTCTGCCATAAAGGCCTGGTGTTTTTGCCACTTGCTATGGAGGTTACGAGCCTCATCATATGATGTATCCTGTGCAGTCAGCATCTTCTCATTTATCCACAGTGTTAGCTGGAAAAGAGACGTACATCAATCAATTAAAGAGATCAAAGATGACAGAAAACCTTTAATATATATTTGGAGCACAACCAGGAAATCATGCTCACATCCTGGGTGTTCTGAAGGAAATGCTGAAGTTCCCTGTTGTCTTTGAGTTTCTCTGAGACTTCGTTGGCTTTCTTTCGGTTCTTGTTGTACCTGAAGACATATAAAAACAAACACAGGTAATTTATTGATAAGTCTCCAGTGCATAATGTTTAAAGAATGTTTAAGTGCATATGGTTACATGTAAATTTGGGTAGACATTGACATGTTTTCTCTTTACTCCTCTATTCTCTCTAAAGAACACACTTTAAAAGAGCAACATAAGCCAATGGATTAGGTGTACTTTCACAAAGAGATCAATACCCAGCAAGACAGGCGCCCATCATTAGGAGTTACAGACAGCCTGGGCTAATAGGGGAAATGCAGGTTTCCCCTTTACAGCATAATGCTTTTCTCACTCACTGCTGATCCAGCACAAGTCAACAGAGAAGCACGAGTCAACAGAGAAATGCATGGGTGTATTTACAAACTATCAAAAAGAAACCTGCTGTATCTCCTAGATACTGACATTACATGATGGCAACAGTCAATAAAAATAATGTCTACAATTATACAATGTATATTGTTGTGAACAAAAAACTTAGAAGTATGGAATTGTTATAATTGTTGAGTTCATTTTGTTGGCGTAAGAAGAAAAGTTAGCAAGATTAAAGTTTTTTCTGGCTTTAGTAAAATATAAGTAAAATACTGGAGGAGGAAAGTGTTATGATAATAAAAAGACAAACCTGTCCTCAATAGAGCTCATCTTGTCATTCACCCTTTCTGAGTAAAGGTTTCCACTGTCCACCAGTCTCTGACCAGTCTCCAGTGTGCTTAGTATCTTCTCCTCATTAGCATCCATGGTGGTGACAAAGTCCTCATGCTTCTTCAGTGCCTTCTCTGCACCTTCTAGGGTGTCAGGCTTGTCTACATGGGCTAGAGTGTATTCCTTTTAAGAAGCATGGACAAAAGACAGAGTGAAACATTTGATCATAAGCAAAAATTTACTAAAGTTAGCAAAATTATGTAGATAAAAAAAGACAAGAAGTTATGATTGCCCTAAAATTGACTTTTTGGGTGACTTTCCTAAAGTTGGTCAGACGTTAAAATCTGTGGTTTAATCAATTTCTATTTTTATCAGATACAATACTTCTCCTTCTGAAATTTTATGTATACCTGGTTATTTAAGATGGCCTCTGCCAGCTTGGCATCCCTCATAAACTGTTGGAAACCAAGACCCTGATCTAGGAAGTTCTTTCGGCTGTCCCACATCTTGTGCAGTTCATCCCAGCCCTTATCAAGACCCTCCAGCCTCTGCTCCAGCTGCTGGTACTGTGGATCATCTTCTTGGCCCTGAATGACAGCTGCTCCTGTGTCCCTAACACGATGGAAATCTTCCTCATGGCCATCCATGTCATTCCTTACAGCATCATGAAGACTTAAAAACTGTTCAGCCTCTGGTAAACTATCAGGCATTTCTTCAGATGCAATTGCCTTCTGCGTCTTGAACAGCCAGGCCTGAAAATCATCCATGTCCTGTAGGAAAGTCTGCAGCTTGCTGACCTCCCCAAGAGAGTCCTCACGGTCTTTCAGGGTGCGTTTCAAGATGTCCCAAGCTGTGTCCAGCTCTGCCTGCCTGGCAAGGATATCAGCAGCATTTTCTGGATGGTCCTTTACCAGCTTTTGGGCCTCACCATGCAGGAAATCCAACTTATCTTGAATGGCAGCAAGGTCTCTCTCCATGCCAAAGAGCTTCCTCTGTATAGTCATGACTGCAGCCAGGTCATTCCCAAGATCCTGTGTGGACTCTATGACTCGTGTCTTCTCTTTTATCCATGACTCTGTCTCATCACAATCAAGATCATAGTTGTGAAGACTTAATGCTGAATCCACTTTACGCTTCTTATCTTCCACCATTGCTTTAAAAGCTTCCCACCTTGGCAGAGAAAAGCAGAGAAATGTTAACAAAAAATCTATGGAGCATTTTAATTGGGGCTGAAAAACTTAAATTTAAAATTCTACATTTATGTAACTCATTCATAAGAACACTTACCTTTTATTGAGGCGAGACTGACAGTCTTTAACTTGTTTTGTTTGTGGATGCCTGCTCTCCTCAAGTTGCTTGGTTGCTTTATTTACATCATCAACCCGAGCCTGCATGTTACCCATCTCTTGAGAAAGAATGCTTAGTCTGCAAACAAATAGAACACAATGGTATAATTAAAAATTTGATTAATAACTACACATTTTTGTATAGTGTATCTTATTGTGGTAAATGTCTCTCAACCCAGAGTTTTTGTAATCCTGCTCCTGGTAGAGACCCAGTGCCCTGCATACGATAGCACCAACTTAATCCAAACATTCATTCACTATTTCAGGTGTGTTTGATTAGCGTTGGAGCTAAAGTCTGCAGGGCAGTGAGTCCCTAAGAGCAAAATAAATTACCCACGTTGACCCATTTCTCAGTTTATGAAACAAACTAATATACTCTCTCTGCTTTCAATTCTTTGTTCATTTAAGAGCCATACCTGTTCTGTACTACCTCCAGATCTTCTAATTTCTCCGGTGTCTCTAGTCCAACCAACCATGTCTCTTTCTGGCTCATCCAGAGCTCACAGGCATCTGTCTCACTATAGATAGTGTAAAGTGCCATGGTGTCATCTAGCTTTTTCTGCCTCATATCTGAGAGGGTCAGAAGCTCAATATACATATCCCGGATATCCATCAGACGTCCCTGAATGTCTGGTGTGTTCCTCAGTTCTTCAGGGAGTGCATTGGCCTGTTTGGACAAAGCATCAATGGTGGCTCCATTCTTGGCAGCCTCATCTCTTAAGTTACGATGTTTCTTAAGCAGTCGCTGCGTAGTATACTCATCATGCCCAATGTCATCACTGCTCATTTGGCGCATAGCATCGATCAGCCAGACTTTGAGATCATCAGCATCACCCTGAAACTGGAAGAAGCGTTGGGTGTCTTGTAGATTTTGTTTACGGAATGCAGCAAGTTCCTCCAGCTGTTGCCACTGCCTCCGCACATCGTCCATGCGCTGTTGAACTTTGGGGAAACCTAGGTGCTTGGCTTGAATCATGCTTTCTCCCTCATCCATCACCTGCTTTAGGTTGTCACGCCTGGCTGCAAGCTCATCCTCGAAGACACTGTGCTTGCTCTGTAGTACTAACACACTGGTCAGGTCTTTACCATAGTCAAGAGAAGAAAAGATGTGCTCTTTTTCCCGAATCCAGCTCTCCAGTTCTGCAATTTCCCAAAAAAAGTTCCAGAGACGTCTTGACTGCTCAAGACGGGCTTTCCTCTGGGTGGCGAGAGCACATAACTCCTGGTAGCACAGGTCCAAATGCTGTACCCGGTCACGGATCACTTGTGGGTCACATGGTTTGTAGCCTAAATAACACAGAATAGGAAAATAATTTGGAAAACAAAAATAACAAACAACCATGAATATCGTGTGCTATAATTTCAATAAATGGATATTATAGAGACAACATCACATTAAACCATTTTGTGTGAAAAGCGAAACATCAATCAATATATAAATTTAAATTGTGTAAAACTATACTCACTGTCACCATTTGCAAATTTCAGAGCAGCTGCATTGGCTGATTGTACTCTTTCTGCCTGCACTGCAATATCAGCTTCCACCAATGAATGTTTTTGCAACAAGTCCTCTACTTCCAATAAGTGTTTCCCAAAGTCAGGGGACAAGAGCCGGCCCTGCAGAATAAATGCCACTTTAGAAACTGATAGTGAATAATTTTTCTTGCATGCGATCATAATATTCAAGCGAAGCACACGTCCTTCCTACCTTCATTTCATCCATCCAGCTAATGATGTAAAGCATCTCCTGGAAGATTCTCTGAAGGGTGAGGTTCTTTTCTAGACGACCTCTGCGAGCTTTCAAGAGCTCCTGCAGGTAGTCCCACAGCCTCAGTATGTTGTCTTTTCTCACATCAATGCGTTTAGCATCATGGTATCGCTCTGCTTCTAGTTCTTTAGACAGGGCCACCAGCGCCTGGACACGTTCTTCATAAGCAGCGATGTCAGTCTCAATGGCTTCGTGTTTCTTTTTAGCTGCCTCCACTGCTGGTAAGTCATAGCCAAAGTTGTCCTTTAAAGTAAAGAATAAAATAATGTTTTTATTTTTCAGGTGTCGGCATGTAATAAAAATGTCATTTTCAGTTTACGGGTCACACAGAGTTTTGGGAGCTACCTGTGCAACGAGTCTCTGATTCTCCAGCAGCCAAGTCTCTCTCATGGCGGCTTTCCTGTCAAAGCGACGAGCCATTTGCTCCAGCCTTTCCTGCCTAATAAGTTCATCTCTTAGGACTCGCTCGCGGTCATGCTCCGCCTTCTCCAACCGCTCCCATGCCTAGTAGAGAAGGTGCATACTGATTTACATGTCACAGAATTTTGCACCTCAAGGTTCGTTTTTTAATTATATTTCCTGTAACAAAACTTTTAGATACAGGAAACTGTAAGGCTGGTTAGTAATGAGATTACTTTTCCTGTAATAAAGTAATGTAAGAGGCTACACTTTAATCTTCAGTTATCCCATTACAGTTATTGTTCTTCAGTGGTGTACTGTGATATTCTTGGAGGCTCACACAAACCATGAGATGGGGCTCCATCTGCACCTAGTAATGGCGTTTGTTTTGGGGTGAAATACTATTATTGATGGAGTAATGTTGTTTTAGGCAATTTACTTCAGCACTTTTCTATTCATTTTGCCTTTCCTATGCTAAATTATATTAATCTTTTATCTCTAGATTTCTATCATTTCTAAAATTTATTTAATGAGTTACAGTAACACAGTTCATATCAGTAAACTCTTGGCCAAAACATACAATAAATGAGAGGAATGTGATTCTTCAGCAAAGCTGTAGAATGGAGTTATGATCTCAAATGTTTTCTGTCATATTACAGGAAAGCAGTTGCCTTTCAAAATCAGCTTCTACAGCTTCTTTACACTGATAAACTACAGCAGCTGTCATAAAAATTAGCACACATTTTATTTTCTTAATATTTACAGGATCCAGTGTTGCCCATAATTTTGAATTTGTGTAAGTATCTACATGTCACCACAGTCCATCAGTATAAACATTGCATATCTGCAGCTTCTGAATTGTAAAGCAGCTCTAGATCAGCAAATGTAACCATATTTTTATAGACTCAGAATAACATGAGGAAACTGTAGGGGTGTCGTGTATGCCTGTGCATTAAAAGTATTAATTAAAGGTACTGTAAGTGCCACTTTGTTAACTAATTAACACATACTGTACTGTCAAAAAACCCTGCTGTGGACATGTCCATCAGCCGCCCTGATAAATACAGAGAACTTGTCATTTGTCATTTTCTGAATGACAAAAACCATTCTTCCTAACAGGTTTTTTTATCTGTCAGGTAGTAGAGACACATGTAACAATGGTAAAACCTAAATTTATACAACATGATGTCTATAAATGACTATGATTGTCCTATTTCATTGAACAGGTGTCATATTGTTTCAAAACAATGTTTCTAATTCAGGAAGTGATGCCATAGCTGAAACTTAATCCTGTTGCCTCACCCTGTTGATATCTGCAACCAATGCACCCTCTTTAGGTGTGTAGACCCTCTGGTTGTTGGCCCTCATCCTACTCTGGATGGTAAATAATAGTACTTCCAAGTTGCCTTTTTCCTGGAACCTAAACAGTAAAAAGTAACGTTAAGGACAGTTGCTTAGCAATATTACAAACTGTAAAGAATTTTATTATGAACCATTCCGATTACTTAGGTGGTTTCTCCACAGTACGGTAAGTGTTAAAGGCCTGCAGTTGTTGTTGGACGCCTGTAAGGGAGTTAGCAAGCTTGCGGTTGTTCAGGACAAGGATGGTTTGCTCAATCCATGTTATCAGGTCTGATGACAATGTCTCATACTTCTCAATCATCTTTTCTGTTTCAATGGCCTGATCCAGCACCTGAAGAAAGAATAACCATCAATGTGAATTTCCTCTTGAATACAACATGCACATGTGGAGATGGGCAGGCTCATGTATACACGTAAATGTTATACCTTCCCAACTCGTTTACCCTCGACCGCTAGAGCTTTCATCTTGGAGAAGTAGTGATAAAATGCGACAACATATGTGATTATGGACTTCTCATCAGGGTTCTCGGTAAACACATCTGCAAGTAGCACAATATCAAGATGTTATCACCATTAGGAGGATAAATATTATGTTTGGATCTAATAATAAGTGTTTAGAGAGTAAATACTGTTACTTGCCCTCTGGATCTAGAAGCTTGGTGACCCCAAGCTTTTTCTCAGCCACGTTAAAGGCCTGCTGAAGGTTGTGAGTGGGGTTGGACCTCTGTAGATTGCCGTAGTCCACTAGATCTGGCCTGGTGGAGTAGAATAAAAATACAAAAAAAGTAGAAATTAAGTATTGAAGAGAAGGTAATTAGTCTCTTGTAGGAAAAGGCGAATACAAGAATCAAGAAATGTAACACCCCCCCCCCACACAAAAAAAATGTTGTCAGTCAGAGATTCTTCTTTTATAGATCAGAAGGCTTAATTGAGATTTCAATTTTTTGTAGTATTATTTGTAGTAATTATTCAAGTATTATTGTCTTAGGTTTTATTCTAAAATTCATTCTATTCACCTGTGTTTGTGTATGAGAGCGTTGAAAGCCATTCCATCCTTCCAGCTTGTGGTGAAGTTGGTGATGTTTACATTGGGGTACCTGAAGATACAAAACAAATTCAACTGTGACTTCCAACTGTAACCTTCAAATTCGTAATCTTCAAGATTTCACAGCTGTCCTACCCTGCAGTCTTCATCTGGCACCAGAGGAGTAGAGCATCTTTGGCTGAGCGTGTCTCCTGCCTGCCTGTCTGGTCAGCTTGTCCTGTTTCCACTATAATGTCTTGAATCTGTATGCACACACACACACACACACACACACACACACACAACCTTTAGAAGCTGAAATAATCATATGTGCATTTAAACTATATTCAAATCTCTAGAGTCTTAAAACTGTCAACTAGTCATTTCTCCTGTTTTAAAGCTAAAAAAGGCAGTGGACTTTTATCTCAGTTGACATTTCATGTACTGTAAATCTTAAATTAAATAAAAGAGCTAATTCACCCTTCTGCATCCATTCTCTGTTTAAAAAAACATTATTTTATTTAGATCCTGACGTTTTTATGTTGAGTTAATACATTGTTGTTGAAACCAAACAGAATAAGGAGCAGTCAATAACTTCTATTCCGTCATTTTCCTTTCATTTCTAAAGGTCTGAATTATGTAAAAGGCCACATTGTTTGAAGCAGCTGGGCTAAAAATACCCAGCTATTAAATCCAGAGATTAAAAATAAATACATGCTTTTTGAAACAGCCAAAACGCAACACAAAAACTGTTGTAGGTCTATAGTAATGTAAGATTGCAAGGTTTTAATCACAAAACAACCTTTTCTGAATGCATTATAGGCTATATAATTTCAATAGCTAAACTTACACCTTATAGTTTAATTCAACATATTTATTTCAACATCCAGGGTACAGGATAAATAGAATGGTAAAAATCTTGTCTCTTCTCTGAACATGATTATTTATTGTTTTATACTGTAGCATTTGTTTTTTTTATTATGATAAGTGTGTTTTCTAATGGACTAGATGAGCTGACCTGGAAGCGAAGGATGATGGTCCAGATTAGGCCCAGGATGAGGCGGTGGTTCCCATCTACAATATCATGTGATCCCATGTTTTCTAAGTGAACCCTCTGTTCCTTCAGAAACTGCAAAGCTTTGTCCACGTTCTCCAGACAGTGGATCCGCATTCTGCCTTTGGTTGGCTTGGGCTAAGGGGTGAAAAAATCCAACAGATCTTACTGTAGTGAGTTACGTCAAAGATGAGTTCCTGCTGTTCTTGTGGTATGGTTAAGATCAGACACCATTACACACAGTATATACCCACCAGTCTCTCGCCTGAAAGAACCTCCAATAGTTTGATGAGCATCCTTCCATCCCGCAGGTCCAGATAGAGATCTGAGATTCGGCAGCTGACTCTGGCTAGAATGGAATTCACCCATTTTGTGAAGGTCTTCTTCTGGACAGCCTCTCGTTCATCTGGAATTGAAAATAAGGGAAAAACATTTAGCTACTCCGATACTGTCATGTTTTTAGAAGTAACCCCAATGATATTGGTTGTATTTTTGTGAAGAAATGACCTGGTCATCAAAATCAAAGACAAAATGTAAAAACTTAAATTGTGAATTCCCATTTTGTCATTTTTAAGAAGCACTTAAAAATAAAAAGTTAAACAGCTACTTACTCAAATATAAGTTTCACATGAGTTGTGAGTGTATGCATTGTTCATGGTGTATTGAAGTAGTTACGTATGTACATGCATGTTTTCTTGCTCAGCATCACTTCTGCAGTACTGTGTTTATTTAAGAATCTACCACAAGAAGGGAAAAACTGTGCATTCTTAATGACGTTTTATAAATGATTCAGATCCTACAACCAAAGGAAACAGAAAGAGGCAGAGGGATGGAAATGACAAAAAGAGAGCTGCTGAGAAATAGAGAGTAAGCAAAGACAGTGAAAACATTTGAATGTGAAGGGGATGGAGAGCAGAGAAGACTCATGCTTTTAAACCTGAAACCCATGGGAATACCAGCACATTATCTAGAACATTACCTTCCTGTTTACCCTTGAACTACAGGAAAAAGAAATTACATAGTCAGAGCTGGTCTGTCATCTATGGCCTTGTTCTGCCAACATGTAATAGTTTTACGTCATCATACAAAAACTCACTGTTTTTAAATGAACTTGATGTTTGGCCCTGTTCTTATATCTCCACAATCTAGATCACAAAACAATGAAAAATAATGATAATTCCAATCTTTTACATTTAAATGATGATTTAAATTCCAATGATGTCTGCACTGTTTTTTTTGCATATGCAAGAACCTTAATCTGGTAAGATGTTATGATTGTTATGATGTTAAAGAAGCATGATGTTAGAAAGAAACAACATGTTATGATGATTAAAATTTGTGAAAAGTCACTACCAGGCAGTGATAACATTAATATTTAAATGTGAAAAGTATTACGTAGCCATTGTTGTTATGTCATCATGGCTAATGTTACATAATAGAACTCAATTTTTAAAGGCTTTAAATTAAATAAATGAATACATGTTTTGAAATTGGATTAAAGCTGTGTCGTGGTAACATCCCAATTTTATTCAAGATAAAGTATACAGTATATATTATGACTGTATCAACCTTACTGCATTACAAGTTGTCAACGAAACCATCTGTAGGGGTCAGTCCTTTCACTTAAAAACAGTTTCATTGTTTACCTTGCAATTTACCATATTGCCATCCAGAGTAAGTAAAACCTCAAATGTGTTAAGGCATAAAAACAGCTCTTAGCCCAGCACCACTACAAATTTCATGATCAAACTACTGCCAAATAGATTCCACTTCCTGTTCGCACCTTGTACAGAATACTCTGTACAAGTCAAACCTCTGCTAAATGATGCTCTGTCTCCATTATAACAGCAGTGAGTCTAAATACTGAGGCTTCACATCTCAGATATCTTTACTAGCTTACAGAGCAGCTATGTGAAATATTTATACTGATGGATTTTTCCTGTACAGAAGAAGTTAGTATTTTTTCACATAGTCAGCTTACTGGATGTGATCTGCAGCCTCACTCTGACTCATTGTTTTGAGGGCCCTGGACCTACAGGCTAAAGTGCTCATGACTGTATCAGTCAGAAATGTATCAACGCAAATTTAAGATTAATGTTTGTGACAAGTTTAGATGTTTGTGATGTCATGACAAAAAAGCATAATAATAAGTTCTGTAGAAACATCTTTCTTGAAAAATGTCCAGTGCAAAATGGTAAGGTGTTGCTTATTATTATTTTATAGAAGGTGTTTTTAAGGCATTTCTGAGTGGTTGCTTATTGGCCCCGGTTGTAAGAGGCCACCCCAAGTGATGATAATGTGGAGGGAAGCGCTCTTCCTTCAATGTGACAATGTGCTAGGTGAAGAACATCTCTCCTTCACAAGCCTAGGTTTCATATTTTTGCAATACCATTAGTGCATACTGCTTAAAACATACTGAGTAAAACAAAAATATATACTAGTGCATTGTACATGTCTATTTGACTTTACACCCAGGCCTTGCTTATTTCTAGCATCCAAATGCATTACTATACATGTATACATTCATGATATTAAAGGGGAAAAATTCTTATCTGTCCCTAAGCACTGAAGAACTCTCTCAACAAAGACAGAGAGATAAAGTTTTGCGCAAATTAACAGTGACAGTCAACTTCTCTAAAAATAAACAGAGCTGCCAGGAGACAATAAGTCAGATTGGAGACCTTAGATGCTGAGTACCCCAAATCACAGAGGGAGAAATAAGTACTTTTAAAAAAACGTTTTCTGTAAAAGGCAAGAACAACAGAAGTAGACATTGGTATGTCAATGTAATTACAGGAATAAATTTGTTCATAGAATGGCCCTTTCATGAGTTTATGTCATTAAATATTTAGCGGTATTGCAGTGAACAATTGGGGCGAATATACAGCAATAAATAATACAATTAATAAATGCTATACATGAAAAGACGAACCACTTCTTCTGCTCTCACATCAGTCAATAACTCCACTTACTCCCATTCTTGACCCCCTTTCCACCCATTTCCAGAATTCCCCTGTGGCAGGGTGGAAAGGTATGCCAGGAAAGACTGCTTTGAAAGAAAACACCCCTTGCAGGACGCTACCTTGTAGTTGTCTAAAGCGCCCGTCCAGAATAGAGTTGAAGCAAATGTTGGAAGTGCTGTAGCTCAGCCATCGTGCGCGTTTCATGCTCCGGGACGGGGAGAGGGGGCATGAGGGCGAAGATCTTGGAGGTGAGGGACGATGGCCCTTTGAGCTGCAGATGGAAGAGGAGGATGTTGAGGAGACCATAGTGCGAGTTATGGACGCTATTTTCGGTGGGGTGCCAGGTAAAGTGCCATTTCTTTCCGGAAGGTGCTCAGGTTCATGAGTCTGAGGAACGCTGTTTTTTGTACCTCTCCTGCTCTGGGCCCTGTATACCGGCGGGGTGCTTCGGCTCCGGCTGTTTGGGGCATTGGTCCGAGTTGGGGCTTCCTTCACTGTGGTGTACTGTCGGCTGCTGACTTCTTGGGCAACTGGAGTAGGTCGGACTGCAATGGTCTCTCTGCTGGTCTTTAGGCTGAGTTTGACCTCCCTCAACCGGGTCTGGCTCACGGGCATTGCGCGGCACAGACACGGGCTACTCATTCTCAATGTGCGCAGCCAGAAGAGAACGAGACGATTCTTCTTCCCTCCTTCTGGCTCAGAGTACTCTTCTCGCTCACTCATTCCCACATCCGCCCTCCCTCCCTCTCTCTCTTTCTTCCACCCATACCTACTCCCATTGAGCAGTGATGCTGTTGTGTCTCTCCCAGGCAGCACATGGAGTGGTTCTTTAGCGCCCCAGTCATGCATATAATATGCCCCTTTCTCCTGACTGCCCCACAACACACACACAAGTACTTTCATCTGTAATGTTATCAAATGGGCGTATGTGTTTCACTGCTGTAGATTTGTGTTACAGATACAATGTGATGTCTGTAAGAATGCGCATAAGCTTGTTTGCCCCAATGTAAATACATATTACAAACATATTAATGATTGTATACTGAGAGTGTACTTGGTATACTCGAAGGAAAACGCGTTTGTTCAAAAGCAATAAATCTGTGTTGAGGAATGAGAGCCACTCTCTCCCTCTCTCTCTCTCTCTCTCTCTCTTGCTTTTAAACTCTCTTTAATTGCATTACAGAAAAAGCAGTGCACAGTTGCACAGACACAACATATCACACCAATCCTGGCTCAGCAACATGCACGTGACTTAAAGAGACAGGCCAAAGTTAAATTTACCCTCAGTAAACAAAGCCACTTTACAAAACAAACATATTCAAATGTAACAAATGCACTAACATCTGCCAAATGTAACATCTGCCCCCTCCTAGCATTATTAAAATCTGTAGTGGTTGCTTAGGCATACTGTTACTATTGTTCATACTTACACATTTCTCAAAACCCCAACCTTACAGTTGATATTAAACTTTAGTTGCATAGTTTAAGATATGGATACCTTTGATTGGTTGAAAAGGAGTGTAATATTACTTTTCTAATTAATCAGACTTTTGACCCAGCTGACAATTAAACAGGTGAGAAAAACTCATGGTCCTACAATGAAGGCAGAGTCACTTCTAGTGAACACGATATTAGTAAAAGTAAGAGGTGGACTTTTTTATTTGGGCCACGAAGCAGTGCACTATCAAAGCCCCAAAAAACCCTTAGAAAACCCTTGAAACAACATAGCAACACCCCAAAAAACAGAACACCTTACCAAATGCATAGCTATGCGACCCATAACACCTGAGCAGCGTGCAGTTTTTTGCACCAGATAAACCATTAGACAAACTAAAGAAAATACCATATAATCTAGTTATGGTAGTGTACTGTCACTTATTGTCACATAGTGTACTGTGTACATTCTCATAACCGTCATGTATATAAATGAGCCCTGCAATCCCTGGAAAAGAGCTTGTGCTGGTCTTGAAATTGCTATTTAAACCTGCTGTCTCTGAAAGCAGCATTCTTCACAGGTGTGCCAAAAATGACAAATATTGTAACCATGCCAGAGATCTAAGTTATGGTCATAGACGAGCAGGGCAGCTGTCCAGCTCAGTCACAGAGAGGCATGCTGAATATGTGCAAATGATCCCGGCTAGTCAGGGGCAGAATAGGATAGGTTTCAGCTGCTTGCATGTCTTTATACAGTATGCATGTATACGTATGTGCACATTTGTAGGCCTCTGTATATATAAGCAAAAGCAACACATGCTGAGTTTTATGTCAGGTGACTCACCTGCGAGGGCTTTAATGCGTGAGCGCTCAAACAGCCTGGCTGAGGTGTTGTCATTGTCGAGTTCTTCATCACATAGTTCAAAGCGCGTGTTGATGCGGCTGTACTGCTGAGTGATTTCAGCATTGTCGAAGTCTGTGGTGGAGGTCATAGTCGCCATAGAGACGCTGGAGAATGAGAGGGACGGAACACCTCAGTGTACCACTCGAATAAAAGACCGTGAAATGCCAGAGATGGATGATCTAAAATGTGAGACAGTAGTAAGAGAGAATTAACTGGAAATTTATCTAAAAAAACAACACTCTATAACCCTGATACACATTGTGATTATATTGTTATATGTGAGCAGGTGGCCTTCAGCCGGACATCAGGTCTTCGGTGTTGTTAATAACAGTAATTTTTTATATATCAGTCTATGGTTAGATTATACTACACATACTGTGACCTCAACAGTATATGGACACTTCAGCCGTTTATTAATGTATCAATGTCAAAATACTAAACTGAGTGACATTTTATTTTAATGAATCCCAGGCGTTTCACAAAAGTATGCTTTTAACTAGAAACATGTTCATATTTAAATTGGTGAACTACATCTGAGGTTACTCACATGCGCTTAAATGGACATTGGGTTAGTACAAGTAAACATAACTAATGGACATTAGTTAGTTAAAAGTATAAAAAAGTGTCACATGATACTTGGTTAGAAAATTTGATCTCTAAAAATTCAACTAAAAGTCCAAGATTTTTACAGTTGAGCTGACCGCAAAAAACAAAATGGATTAATGGCTTTCTGTTTTATTTAGGAATGTTGGCCTATGACCTCCATGCCTCCTCAGATTCAAATGGCCAAGGGCCGCCATTTTCAGCACATGTTCTCTAACCGTCACTCTTAACGAGGGTGTGTTTTTGAGCGTGTTACTGTGGAATGGCGGGTGAAGGTTAGCGGCTAAGATAGTTCTATCTTTGTGAGGCATGTTGCTCATGTGTAGTCTTATCACTCTGAACGGGGGGCTGGGCAACCCCTCTGAGAGAGAGAATGTGAAGAGCACCCTTCACAAATTTTCCTTCTTCGTCACACACTACGTGATCGCAGATATTTGTTTGCGTAATTCGTTTTTTCCACACGGTCAAAATAATCAGGAAGACAAACGCAAACACTTTCAGCTGCTAAAGACCAGCAGTGATCGTCTTCAAATTAACAGCCACCAACCACCCAAAGCTTCTGCTCTAGTAAATATCTGGGACATTAAGAAGCACTGCATCACATTAATTATAGCTGCTGTAATGTTGCTATTTGTAGTAGGTCATTGGGGCTATTGTACGTTGACAATGGTTCAGTAAAGCTGTCATTTAAAGATCATGTCACATGCAGGACTTTCTATGACATAATCAACATCTGGCTAATTAAAGAGAAGAGAGAGATTATAGAAAGTGGAGAATGTAACAGGTTATAGTCATTCTCTTTTTCCCTCATTCTCTGTCTCCCTGTATCAGGCCAATGCAGGGCGGATGTTATCAAAGAGTGATTCTCCACCCACCAGCGAGAAAACCCTTATCACAGACAGCACAACTTTTCTGCTCTCTGCATATGGTGCCTCTTTCTCTGCAATATGCTCACGTGCACACATTCAGTTTAAGTATCTGATATCTGAACCAAAAGAGAAGCGCAGAAACTCAAACCATCAAATCATTTCAAGTGAATTCATCTTCCTTATTAATCTGCACTTTAAAAAATCAAATCTCATTCGCGTTTGTGAATATGATTTTATTTGCATTTTTTGGAGGATTATTCCTTTAAAATGAATAATTCTGCATAAACTGCGATTAATGTAATTTTAGTTATTATAAGACTGTAAACAATATCTCTAGCTTAGAATATCTATCATGTTCCCCGCCATAATTGTGTTTAGGCTCAAATTCTGCTCCCAAAGCTGGGAGGGTGGTTGTCTACTGTCCAGGAAGCAGGACCAGCAGGGTATTTCTCACATGTGTGAGGGGTGAGGCCAGCTTAGGTGTGGTATAATTCACGACCCACTGTGTGTGCCATTGCAGGAACAGCTGACCCTGGCACTATGGGGCTAGAGAAGGCTATGTTTAAATGTGAGTAGGAGAATATTAGACCGTGAGAAAAACACCATGTTAAAGATGCTATTGAGTGTACACTCAGGCAAAGAGATCAGACAACAAATGGTTAATAGAATACAAAGCTGTTCTTGGAATGAATTATGGAAGTTTTTGGTACTTGTTTTCACATCATGGGCACTTCTCCTTATAAGGTGAGGTCGAAACAGCTCACCTAATTTTGTTGTTATTTCAAATGCCCAGGGACGGCACACGGCTGTTGTTCTCTACTGTTACAATAAAACTGCATTCCTTTGTTTATTTAATAGAGATACAAAGGAAACAGGCAAATGTGTGAGATGCCATTTGCATTAGGAAAAATATATTTTCACTATCAAATGATTATACAGATAAATTCAAGTTATGGGAGATGAGTGATTAAATTTACTAGATCTCTTCCATTCTGTACATTACAAAGATTCTGTAAATACAGAAAAAAACATTCTGTAGAAAAGTTTCACTGTTGTATAGACTTCTCATATTCATATTCAAGTCAAGTTTCATATTCATCAAGTCTTATTTTTCTTTAAAGACTTTTCTCTGCTCTGTTCACACCAGAGTGTTTAACAGTTATCAACAGGTTGCTGCACTTTCCATAACATAAAACACTAAGATCTTACGAAAACAACAATAAAACCCGTCAATGTGACTTTGAATATGATTTTGCAAGTCACAAATATGCAAATATGTCAAATTTTATGACAGCCATATTTTTTAAACAAACCATAAAAACTGCGAAGTCTTACACAGTATGGAATGCCATTGGACACCGTAACCTGAAGTCATTCTTTCTAGAATGCATTTTTACAAGAAGAAATATACTTACCTATTCAAATAAAAAGCAATGGTACACTGCTCTGTCGATGTCTTTACTGTTAAAGTCCGTTATTTGAAGGGCAATAATAATCCCATGAGAGGCAATGAGGTCTAGGTCACGGTGGGGGAGAGCTGCTGAAGGGACAGGGACTGAGCGGAGGGTCGCCGCTCACAACGCTCATTCTCACCAGCCGCCGTTTGACCCACCCAAAGTGTTAAAAATAAAGTATAGGAGCGGAGCGCTGCCTGAGCGCAGGGGACGCGCATTCTTGTCAAGTGTCACTGACTTTAAATGGCGCTCCCCCACCCTTCTACTGCCCGCCTCTACTGCAAGGTCACAAGTTCTAAATAAATATAAAACTGCTGGACAAATACAATGCTACTAATCGTTAATTTTAAAACTACACATTAGTTTCATTACAGAGTTATATACTCTTTATAGAGTATAGAGTGCTTTGCATTGAGTTAGCAGCGCAAAGGTCGTGGGTTCGATCCAGGGAACACACACATACTGATAAAATGTATTCCCTGGATGTGTTGTCGCTCTGGATAAACGCGTCTGCCAAATGCGTAAATGTAAATAAGATGTTTTATTGATTTTATGATTTATTTATTTACCTTACTTCTTTAGTGGTCGTATTATAAAAACAAAGTTCTGTATAGCTAAAGTGCTATGTTGGACAAAGCGCAGTACTGTCAACAGCTGAATTTCAATTTGTGGGACGCACCCCAACTATTTAATGGAATTCAAAATTAGTTTAATTTACATTGGGTTACAAATTTATTGATTACATTTCTACGTGCGATTTACGGTTTGGAATTACTAACCGAAAATCTGACATTTTGCCTCATGTTAAGTACGACGCCAATTTGTAATAAATGCAGCTAATGATTAGCTATAATTTAACATTCCATCAATAAAAAGAAATAGAAAAGTTGAAACATTATCATATGTGAATCTATCAGAGCATTTAGCCCTCCACAGTGGTGTACAACAGCGAAGCGCCCTCGCGTGGCTCACAACCTGAAGCGCACAATCAATGTACATTCGTTTTACTTGCCAAAATACCCTCAAAATGGACAGATATTGTGAAATCACCAGCCTCACCTTATGCAGCTAGCAGATAAAGGTATACCATAAAGGTATAATCCTTTCACGATGTTGTTGACGATTACAATAAAATGAAATCGTTCCTTGAGAAGACTTAACACATTTTTCACGTGAAATGTAATAAAAAGGCGCGCGGTCTCCGATCCAAAGGAAAGGAGGAAAATCAATCAAACATTAACTGAATAAAAGTGTTCTGGTTTATAATTACTTCAGTGACATAAATTTGATTTGGGTCATTTCCTCATGTGATCAGGTAGTAAAGGTAATTTAGCCCTTACGTCATTAAATGATCTGCATCTAAACATAGTTGAACTTTCTATTTAACTCAACCAGCAGCTAGTTATAATGCCTTGTGGAGCCTTGAATTCCACGCAGAAATAGAGCCAAACGCAAGTGTTGTAGACTTTTCAGGTTGCTGAACATTAAATTACTATAATAACTATTGGCAAATGTTTGTCTTTTTAATATTGGTATTAATATAACATTTTCCCTGATTACAATAAATTACAAATATTTTGTTACTTAAATATTATGTTACTTTAATTAAATTAAAACATAGCAAGCAATACCCCTCCCCATTAATTTGCATACATTTTCAATTATGTGGCTATAGAATCTGCTTGATATGAAACTAAGACATTTCTAAACACTAATAATGATTGACAAAAGGCCAAATATATGGAAATGTCAAATGTATTTAATAAAAATAGTTTCTGATACATAAGTTAAAAGTAATTAATAAACATAAAAAATAAAAATATTGTACAACATAAAATACCAAATGATAAATTATTTTCCATTGACATCTGTCAATACACAGTATAGGTGACATCTGCAGTACATAAGAAACTAAATTTAATTATACTTAAAATTTGAATTCCTTCATTATTCTTATTTTCAGTGGCAACAAAATCCTTCAGACCAGTTGAGTAAGTTACAAATTAAACCACTAGGCTAATGGCATTTTACAGTGCTTGAGCAAAGGCTCCCTTGATTATCAGTTAAAACCTAACAGCTTTGATGCAAATCCAGATACATGCCTATAAGCTGTATGACTAAAGCTACAGTGGATAGTGTAACAATTAATGTTAAATACAAGCATATAAACATACAGACTTTTGAGAACATTTAGCATGCACATTTTTTCAAATATACAAAATACTGAAAGCATCAAAGTCAACAACAGCATTGCAGTCAAATGGTCCCAGCTTACCTAACCTAGAATCCATCATAATTTCTGTGTGATTACAAAAATTGCACAAAACCTTTAAAATTGCGAAACAATTAGCTAATAATGCTACCAACCAACACTTCACAAAGTGAAAAACAGAAAAAATTGGACGTGTGCTCTGTATAGAAGCACTGCACTGCATATTAGACAGTCAAAAGACAGACTTTACAGCAAGTGTTAAGTTCAAGTTTTGTAAAGTAGTAATTTCTGAAAATAGGTTATAGTAATGATGTGCATTAAAGGAATACTGTAACATAGTGGACCATTCCGATGTAAATATCACTTTGCACAATAAGCAGAGCTATGCATAGTGTACTCAACATAAAATAGTAATAAAGTAAATAATTATATGTACACAAATAGAGAAATAGCTTTGGGACTTTGTTGTAATGAAGTTAGAGAACTGATAAATCCATCAATACTTTGGCACGGGGGTCACCCCAAACAGTTACCTAATGACAAAACATAGTAAAACTTTTTTTTTTACAAAACTGACACAATGTGTTATAGAACATGCAGGTAATCATATCATCAGTGCTATGCAAAAATAATCAAAAGCAAGAAAATGATGTGCAAATTTTAGCAAAACCTTCATGGTTTTAAGTGTAAGTGCTTGTTGCTATATGTGTAACCTGATTTCATAAAGACATGTTCCATGTCATAAAGAGAGGAAAGAATCAAGGTCTGCTATGACAGCTGCTTGCTTCCTAGACACTGTATTCAACAGTCTAGGAGCTAAGGATGGGGTACCCAAGTCAACCTATTGAAGGAGATGCACATAATGATGAGAAAAATTTACAATTATTTTAAGTTACTATTGTGTATTATAAATATTATGACGCTAATTACATACATGCAAATTGCTAACAAATACATATCGATGGGATACAAACTTACCTGAAGCAAGTAGATAACTGTGACAGCCTCTCGACCATTACGCTGATTGGGTTGAAGAATCCATGCACTGGGGAGCAACTCTCCACGAACAGTATCCACACTGGGGCGTGGCAGTGTCTCCTCAAATACAGACTGCATCGCCAACACCCACATATCATCCTAAGATATAGAGGATTGATCAAAGTAAGTGTTTGACATCACAAGAGAAGTATGTAATGTAATGTATTATAAAGTGGAAAGGTGCCTGATTTAAATGATACATTTTGCATGCTAACAGATAAATGCAAATGCCCTTGCATTGCAAGCAAAAATACTTGCAAATCTAAATGCATGCAAATCTATGAAACGCATAAAAAGCTATCAACAGGTAATGTATTTTTGAGAGTCACAGACAGAGTACACAGAATACCTGTTTAGATTCTGTACTAATACAGCAGAAATCCCGCGGCTGTTTAAGCTGGCAGTTGGATGTGTCCGTCAACAGGTAGACTACATAAAGAGAGAGATGTATACAAATATATATTTTGACAGCATTTGCAAGTGTTTAATTGGTGCTAAGCATTACCTCTGTGCCTTACCTAGTTGGGTGTTTTCGTCCAGTGGTCGTGTCCACGCAGATCTAACAGACTCATTGTATAGATGAGTCTTTGAGTGATCTCGAACTACACACCACAAACTGGCCAGAGGTCTCTGCAGCTCCACTGCTCCAAGAAACCCATGTACTGTGGTCCTAGAAAAGGCCTTATGAAAGACCTGAACATCCCTCTCCACACCCTGGTGCCTGGTATGGAATGACACATGATGGTACAGATCTTTCTAAGAGGTTTTTACAAACATTAACACATGCACAGAATGCATATTTATGCGTATTACCTCCAACCAGAGGATGCCTTCCCTGCCAGCAGATTCCTCACATCACCACCAGAAGCCAAATACAGCTGAAATAGATCAGAAAAGTCTATAAAGCATGCACCCTGGCATGTGACTTGCTTATTTTGAACCATAACCTGCGACAGCATACTTCTGAAATAGCACTGGCGAGAGTGCAGTCTGCGATATCTTGGTATGAAGTTGATATAGACAAGGGAGAGCCGAAAGACAGTGTGCGCTGTCGAGCACAGGGAGGAGATGATGGAGTGGAAGAGGACTCTGGCTCATATCCAGATGTCTCCTGGCTGACATCTAGACAGAAAAAGAGATCAGATTAACAAAGTGCGTAGCCCTTGGATTTTTAGTTTGAAATTGCTGTTGCTCACCCTGAACTGACAGCCATCTACGCTGCACTTTCAGCGTCTGTGATGACATCACTGGTGGTCGACTCCTTACGTTAGATTCTGAGACTCCATTTACCTGATGAATAAGAAAAAGAGTAAAGAGAATTGCTATTTTTAAATTTAAAAACATGGAAGCATGTTTTCTGGTTCTTAGCGTCACCTGTATTGTTGGTAATGTGTTGTCTTTCAATATAGCAGCATTGCTGCTGTTGTAGCCTGAAGTGGGCCCTGAGGAAAGACTTAGGTTTGACCCAGTGCACAATGTGCTGTTACTAATGCGTGTGTGAAACCGCAGGTCATCCTACAATAAGACCCAGGAAAAGAAAGACAGAATAAATGAAACTGTTATGAATTAAACTAGTAGTTAGCAGTCCATGATAAAAATCAAACCGTTTCTGTATGACACTGACCTTCACCACCTGTGCAAGAGCTTGCTGCTGTAGTCGTCTCTTTTCCTGCTCTGTCCTCTCACGGAGTCTGTGACGAGCACGGGCAATCTCAGCTTTTGCGTCCTCACGGGCTCGACTGTAGTCACGCAGTAAAAGCTCAATATCAGATGGACACTGACCCTCCTTCCTTGGTGGATCCGGAACTCTGGGGAGAACATTTAGGTTAGTATACAGAATTAAAGTCAAACTACTTTAGTCACAAGTCATTTCATGTGTGTAATTCAAAATCACCTGCTTGTTTCAACAATTTCTTGGCGAAGCTGCTGTAAATATTCCCTTCGTCTGCTTGGTAGGTCTGAAATTCTTTGAGACGTTTGCTCCTTCTCTTGACTTACAGGTGTTCGGTTCTTACCAGGACTAAGGCTTCGAGCGCGGCGGCAGATTTTGAGACGGACTTCTCTTTCCTTTCTTGAACTCTCAATGCTTTTCCTGTGCCTAAAGATAAAATGGAATTTTATTTCAAAAAGCTGTACAAACTAAACAGCCATTTCTGTGACTTTATTGGTAGAACATGCGTAATCATACATTACACAGACCTGTCAAGTAGCTCCTGCTTGGTACAGCCTGGCGATACTTCTTTAGAATCAGACTTAAGAACTTTTAGCAGTGTGTCCGTTTCCCCTTGGCCATAGTGTAGCCTGGCCTCTGTGAGTTCTACAGTCAGCTGATGAGGGTTCATATCTAGATGTACAGATGCTAAAACCTGCTCACGCTCTTTTCTCAGCTTTTCAATTTCCTTTGTTTTCCTGTCAGTCTCCCTCAAAGGCTCTGATTTTTGTGACTCCATTGCCTGAAGGTAATTGAAGCTGGGTCCTGTGAAATATTGTGCAGATGTTCTGTTTACTTTAGTTACTGTTGATGTTAGCTGTCGGTTGATGCCCGACCAGTTAGTAAACTTGTTGTGCATAGGCAGATCATCAGGGATCCACTGATGCTCCTTAAGCAGGCTGGTGTCTGTCAGAGGATTGATGCTAACCAGGACATCTGTATTGCACTCACTTGGCACTAAGGACATCACATCATCTTCCTGGTGTTGCGGGGTATTCTGATTCAAATGATCCCATTTATTTAGTATATACTCTTTATTTAGTGATTTGTGACCTTGTTCTAGTGTACTGCCACCATAAATCAATTGCTTGTTACAAGCTGACACATGAGGTCTGTCTGAGACACCGCTTGGTGGGGAGAGGTATTTTCTTTGAGATGGGGAACCATAAGAGTATTCTTTTCTTTCATTTTGCATACATAGGCTGTGGGGAGACATGCTATTTATTGAGTATTCATTAGATCCATCCATTTCCGAACAACTAGGGTCTCTTAAGTTTTCAAAGGCGACAGTTGACGATGATGTACCATTGGATATTTTTTTAGTACGCTTAGTGTGAAGGATACAATGTTTCTCCTGATGTAGTAATGTATTCTCTTGGTTGTTAGGCATTTCATAATCTTTAAATTGCGTTTTGTATGCATCAGAGCATTGGTTTTCTGTGATATTTTGTCCCGTAGTTGTCCCATGATTTGTTAAGTGTTCGGTATTTTTTGGATGTTGTTGGCCAAATCTTGCTGCCTTTACAGTAAGAATAGGTGAGGATGCACGATCCATGAGCATAGCTTTTTTATGAGAGCAATTCCTTAGATCTACATTTTTCAAACAATTCCGATTCTTCTCCCCCTTCATGGATGGGCATTGTTTTGCTCTAAAGAAACTGGATGAAGACGTCTTGTAGGAATGATCTACTACGTTAACTTCCAGTGCTTTCAAACTGGAGGAATTCTGATTTGGCACAACAGTCTCTAATGATAAAACTTTTGGGGTAGTAACTGGAGAATTTTGACTGTCAGCTGCACTCTGGGTTTTCGGACGTAAATCAGGTAGGCTTTTAATTCTTTCCCAAGCCAGTTCCTTTTCACATTTATCCCTCAGGATCATTGTATCACCGTCTAGTTGAGACACACTACAAATATCTGATCCAATTACTTTAACAATAACATTGACTTCATGTGCCATAGCATTTTTTGACACTGGAGTGGTCTGTGTCTGGAACCCAATGTCCGTTGGAGTCTGTGTACAACAGTCTCTTTTGCAGTTACTGTTGGAATCCACAGTCAAAAATTCAGAACTTTTTTTAAGACGTTCATATTTTGGTGATTTTTCTCCAGTTCTCATGTACTGTATATTTCCTAGAAGATCAGATGTGTTGTATATCAGATCAGACAAATGTTCAGACATGTTCTGAAGACTTGCCCATGTGGTTGGGGCACCACTCTCTGGTTTACACACTGGCGTCTGAGTGGTGCTTCTTCTGTGACGACTTTTCCTCTTAAGGTCCTTATCAACATCTGCAGTTTGTGTACTGTGATCACACTTGGTGGGATTAGGTTGTCCATTTTTCTGAGATTCATACTTGGAGGAACAGACCAGTACTATTTCGTCAACTTGACCTGAACCATGTTGTGTTTCTTCTGAGGCACCATTGTAAGAGTCACATCTCAAAGCTGTTAGGGTCTGCTTATTTGAACCACAAGAGGAATAAGAGGCTGCCTTCAGTGAAGGCTCAGATGAAATTTGATCTCTAGAATCTTCCTCACTACTCAGTGTACTAGAGAGTCTTTTATGATTCGCATAAGTGCTTAAATGGGAACTGAAAGGGGAGTTCTGAATATTTAAGCCATTGTCTACACTACAGCACCTTGTTATATTCTTGTTAGAACTATTAAGGGGAGAGTGTTTGCAGGATATACTGGCAGCACTTCCAAAGGTCTGGTTTTTATGAACTGATCTGTCCAACCCCATAGCAGTTCTTGTATGAATAAATGGGTTAATATCACTAGAGACAAAATGCATTGCAGAATCTATAGCCTGCAAAACAGCATCCCCCAGTGGCGGTGCTTGTTCTTTTGTATAAACCCCTACAATATTTTTGGAAGAAGCATTTCTCCTTATGTGAATGTTTTTATCATCCTTTGAGTCAATCACCTTTGGCATTTTTTTATTGGTTCTTTCAGTGAAGCAATCTTTCAGTGGAGAGATGCTTTTCTTCTGTGGAGGATTTCTGGGTCTGTCATGACCAACAGCATTTTGGCTGCAAGGGGCCTGTGAACCAGGTTTGGTATGATGGATCTTAATAGGCACAAACATTTTACAAGTGGTACTGTCATCTAAGGATAAGTCAGGTGTGGAATCAGTGGATGAACTTGGAGGAGCCCTAAAGTGGGCCTTTCTGTATCGCTTTTGCCTATCTCTCTGTCTATCACCATTTACATTGCTATTAACATGTTTTGTAGCATCCGCTGTTGTGGAATGTTCTCCCTTATTTTTAGATTTAAATTGATTATTATCATGTTCCTTTTGGTTTCGACTGGATGGAGTCTGTTTCGCCATGTGATATACATCAGTAGTTGTTGAGGGCTTGACCATATTTTTGTCAGGCTCATTTGACTGGTATTTTTGAGACTCTTGATTTGTCATGTGTTGGTTATTACAACTTTGATGTTTCTCGATGCAGTCATCATTATACTGAGATTTATTTATCATTTCCAAATGATTGCTTGTGCATAATGGCTGATTCTCTGATTTTGGAAAATCATGTGGTATTCTTTCAGTATCACAGATTTTAAGCGCATTGTCTATTTGTGGCCTCTTTGAAGATGAGGAACTGAGGAACTGCAATGACTGGCTGAAATCTAAAACAGTGGCATCTTTTTTTAAATCATCAGAGCTGTCACTGTGATGAATTTGATTTACAGAGGAATTTTCTAAGGGACATTTAGCGTGATACTTTCCAACATTTCCTGGACCAAATTCATAAAATGCCAGCTTGCTTAAAGGTGGAGCTTCAGAAGCATGGTCATTATCATCAACGGTTAAATGGGAGTGCTCCATAATTGATATTATGGAGTTATATGAATGTATATCTGCCTTTTTATTTTGGTCTTTTGAATCAGTATTAGATAATATTGCAGCAGTGCCCTCCATAACTTGCTGGAATTTATCATCCGCCTTTATGTTGCAGTCTGTCCCTTCAGAACGTACAGTATGCACAGTTGCTTCAGAGGGTACTGACTCTTGAGGAATATTGTTTTTTGTGGAAGGAGTGAAGATATTCAGACAGCTTTCACCAGGTGAAAATAAAGTTTCTTTGAAATGTTTTAAATGTCCAAGTAATTTAGAGTCAAACTTGTTCTCTCTGATTTCTATAGGAACCATCATACTTTTTGAAGTGTTGTTGACTACCTGTGCATTCTTCTGGTCAACTCTCATGATTTCATCCATCTTATTTGTTTGTTTAAGTGACAGAGTCACTTGTGCATGCGTACAAGAAAGTAGTGGTTTGCCACTCTCTATAAACCCTGTGGTGGTGAAATCTTTCTTTTCAACAGTTTTTGTATTTGTATTTTCACTGGTAGTAGATTCTTGAACATGTGAAAACACTGATGTACTCACATTTTGTCCGTCTGTGCTCTGTGCGTTGATGGCACAATATACCCCTGAAGTCATGTTATTACTTATATACCCATATTCCTCACCTCCTTGTTCATATCTTTTCTCTGTGGAATGACTCTCTACAGTGTTTAATTCTGCCTGATTCGTTGTAGTCACAGAACGTCTTGATTCTGTATGCGTATCACAGTTCACCAAATGCTTTGTAGTCTTGTCTGTAGGAGTCTCTGATTTTGCCATACGTAAACTGTTACTTTCACCAGGTTGAGCCGGATTGATTTTGTATTCAAAGTCATGTGTGTTTGTCTTGGACAGCTCATTCAATTTTTCTGAAGAATTGTTAACTTTGGTTATGTTCGACTCAAGATCTTCTCCACAGTCTTCACTTAGAGACATTGTAAAATGTTCTTTCACCACCTCTGATATTTTATCATTAATAGCTGAGTCACTCATTTGAAAGTATCTATTATTAAACATCTTTCTTTCCTGAATCTGAATGGCACCGTTTTTGTCCTCCTCCCTGCTTTCATCCATGTTTTTAATCTCAGGATATCTGTAATTTGCAGAATTTGTCACTGTCAATGTACTGCTATCATTTCTAGAAATATTACGATGATCTTTGTTGATTAAAGCTTTGTGAGTATCACTGGCTGATTGTGCACTTTTTGTTTCCTTCTTTTCCAGCTCTTGATCAGCGTTTTCTATTTTGTCCCCTCTGAGCAAATCTTCCATAGGAGACATCTTTGTTAATAATTCGCTACGGATGGCTGAACAAGCAGAATTGTTGACAACTGAACAAGCAGATTGTTCCTGATTCATATTTAATAGGGCTGAATTAGTATCTGAACCATCTACATGAAATGTCTTCAGCTTCGTATTTTCCAAAAAGACTTTACAAGAATGTTTGTTCCTGTTACACATTCTTGTGACTGGATCATTCCCCAATTGCACATTAATGTGTTCAATATCTCTACGAAAGCCAGTAACTTCATCGTGCCTCTCTGATGTGATTGTCATTGTATCTTTGGTAACTCCTTTGCAAGGCATTTCAGTGTACTGCTGGGCATAGTGGGAAGCATTTTCCTCATAACGTTGTTTAAAGGTTTTCCCATTGTCATTGTTCAACTTATCTTCATCTCCATTGTTACTGGGCTCAGGGTACGCTGGGTGGAAAGTTGGGTTCTCCCCTCTAATTGTTTGATCTACCCTAGCTTGGTTAGCTTGGGGGAACTGCAAGGTATTCATATTTGTTGAGATCTCACCATCTTTGGAAGAAGAACGGATTAGTTCTTCAGTCACTGTGTGTTCTAATACTTCAGATTCATTGGTTGGCTTATTTGTGTATGCTACATCATCTAGACTGGTATGTGTGAAATCACAAACTGTGTCAGTTGTGCATGGTTCTGCATAAGTAGTCAGCTCTTGAAAATTCTTCAGCATCCCAGCACTCTCCTGAACTGTTGTGAAACCAGGATCACTTTTCTGGCTGTCTAACAACAGGGTATTCTCAAACGATGTGTTGTCTTGTTCTTCAAGTGTTGAAATGTCGCCCTGAGTGGAGTCAGAGCGAGGTGAGCTCTGCCCTTCTGATGTTTTTATGTTGTCTGAGAGCTCCAGACTTGCAAGGCTCTGACAGCTACTGTTCTCTTTAGGTGCGTGTAGTTCCCGCTTGAACAGGTGTCTTGAATTCCTCACAATTCTGGGGCTGTCTGCTGCATCTGTGGATGACCAGGCATCAGTGAGAGCAAGAGCATCCGGCTCTCTGATACTAGCACTAGTCTTGGGTCTACATTCAGAAACTAGTCGAGAGATTTGTGAAATTTCATTAGCCATACCTTTGTCATTTTCCATTTTCAACTTTGGACTGCCATTTAAGTTCCAGAAAACCTCGGCAGGTACTTCTTTGGATATTTCCATTCTTTGTTCCTCTTCTTTGTTCCTAATTGACTGTGAGCTGCACAACGCTGGTGATTTACCAAAGGTTAAGTGGCTGGGAACTTTATTAAGCCTCAGCAGTCTGGCAGTAACATGCTTCCCACTTCTCTCCATAACAAGAGAATCCTGAGACATCTGACTGTCTTCACTCTCAGCCTCACTGGAATTACTTTCCTCCTGCTGAAGCTGCTTGGCCAGAGCTGTAGCATAAGCTGATGAGAGTGAATCCAATGAGAAAGTACTATCACAATCTGAAGATCCATTGGGATCTTCTCCTCCACTCTGTTCAACCCACCGGTCTGACACTGCGACCCATTTATTGGTGGTAATGGTCAGAGCTTCTGCACTACGCCAGTGCCTCTGTTCAACAATTTTTTGTGAACTGAGCTGCTCCAAGCTTTCAAAAGACATTGTCGATTTGATGCAGCATTTTTCCTTCGTTTTCTCTAACTCTGTAACAGTTTTGTTTTTGTCTGTTTGACTTATTGCTTTGTACTTTGTAAGTGATTTTGTCCTTTTGCTTCCATGTGACCCTGATGGTGGCTTGCGAAAGACCTTTGTCAAGGCACTCTTAAACCCTGGGCCAACTGAACGTGAAAAAACCTTTCTGATGGTCTCTAAACTTTTACATCTTTCTTGGGTTCCCTTGACTGAACCCTTCTGTGTAGTTAGCTGTTTTATTATAGGTAAAATTTTTCTGGTAGCTTTTGTCTTTGAATCAAAACAAAGCTTGTCTTGGTCACAAGTACTTTCCTTTACTGACAGCCCTGACAAAGCAGCTTTGGTTTCAGTCCTTTTAGCTGATCTTAATTGATTTAAGGAATTTTTAAGGTTTTCTGAGGAACTTCGCCAGCTTGAGGATCCTTGGTATCTTGAGGGCATTGTGTTTGAACGCCTTCTAATCTTTTCATCTTGGAGACTTTCATTAGAGCCCAATTTAGTACTGCAAGCAAAGCCAGTAAACTCACATGATCTGTTCCTTTTAGGAAACTGGCTAAATAGGGAAATAGTAAAAACAATTACTGAAAATCTGAACATCTAATAATATTATTAATTTACTGTTACATGTTTCATGCTACTGATCACTTAACTGCTGAATAGATTTCTTTTGTAATTTATTTAGCAGATGTACTACTGCATTATCGGGCGAGGTTAATTCAAATAAAGAATGTTAATGATTTGAATGGTTTACACCTACCTGAAAATAGGAGTGTGCTGAGGGTACAGCCGGGACAGCAGATCAGCAGAAAAGGAATGCCTTCGCAAAGTCATCGGACGACCCCTGGACCTTAAGGTGTACCCCAGATCTGGAGATAAGGCTTCATCGCCCCTCTGCAGAAGCTCATTTTCTAACCTCTGCAGTTCTCGCTTTGCCTCCAATAGATGGCGCTTTCTTGCAATCTTCTCCAGTTGATAACGTAACCTTTTGCGTCTCACGCGGTTCTCAGCTCTGCGCAAAGCATGGTGTTTCAATAGCTCTTCCTGCACCACCCTTTTCCTGTCATCCATCAAGAGTGATGATGGGACTGTTAAAGCACTGCTTTCCTCTGCACTTAATAAACCATTTGGTTGAGGAATAAGACTGGGATCTGTTTGAACTCCTGACTCCAGTGTTCCTTTCCCCCTGTGGGCTGCAAGCCGGTGCTTTTCGTGTAAGATCCACTGCTGGACTTTAGGATAAATTAAAAAATTACAGAGTTTGAAGGTGCACAAAATTGTGTATTTAAAATAACAATTGAACAGGGCCAAGTATTGTAAGTATTCAAGTGTTAACATTTGCTCTAAATGTATAGCTAGAGTTATACACTGTCAAAAGGCATTTATCTTACTAGTAGAACAGAGGACATTCAAAAATCAAAATGAAAATATATCAGCACAAAAAAGTTACTTAATAAATGTAGTTTTTAATAAGGATGTAAGTGTTTCCAATATTTTACGCAAGGTTAAAACAAAGCATTAAACTTAGCACTCAGCACATTTTAGTTTGGCACCGAATCAAGCATTTAAGTACAACGCAGTGCGTCAGTGTGTTCTGTACTCACTGTCAGTGTGTTGCTGTTGAAGGCGTGCCTGCTCTCTGTCCAGATCTCTCTCAGCTCTTTTCTGTTCCTGCTGAATCTCCTCTCGTAGACAATGTACATACCACTGCTGCTCCTCTAGTTGCTGTCTGGGGGCAGCCCCATTACCTTTCTCATGACAACCTGCAACCCTGAGCACACAACAACACAACAGGTATAAGACACTAGCCCAATAGAAAACAACAGGAAAACTTGTGCAATAAACTCCAGCTAAACATACAGTGAAATTATTTGACAGAACAATGCACTACGATACAATACCAACACACTAATTTACTTCGGTCTATCCTTTCTTTTGTTGTGTACATACTCCCTGTAGTAACCAAGCAACAGTATATAAACAAAAAAAAACTCTCAAGAGGGCTCATTAAAGCTTTTTACCAGGGAGCTTTTTGTGGTTTAAAATGTACAGTTCTTGAATTAACAAAAACATATTTACCTAGAGTCAGAACTGAGCAGGCTGAGCTCTGTAGAGTAAATCGGATCTCCTTCGCTTGTCTGCAAAGACCACAAAATCATTAGTTGTCAATTCAGGCTAATGTGTTATAAAATCTTTTGTATTCAGCACAAATACAGTTCATGTTAAGGAAAGAAAACATAATAATGCTGTACAGAACAGTAGTTTTTAATACGTAAGCCATAAAAGTCATTTAGGTGCCTCCTCCCCAAACAAAAACTAAATTCCACCTAACAAAGATGGCAAGCAAATTTTGTTAAATGTTTTAAATAGATTTTAGAAATCAAAACATAATGAAACAAGTTAGCTTTTGTTAACTTTAGAAGCCCTACATAAATATAATAGATTTAATAGATGAGATATCAAAGACATTGATATCATTGATATCAAGACTTGATTCTACTTAAACAGTTAATTCCTAAAAAACACAGTTGCTCACTAATTTGTACAGGTGCACAGTTCTTATAATAAAATCAAGAGAATATGTCTAAGAATACATCTTATTTTATCTGAAAATGAAATTTCAGCAATTATATCTTTCATTCAGGCAGAATTGTGTAGTTTTCAGACTTCAGACAAGCTTACAAGATCTTTGCTGACACAGCGATAAAAATCTAAAAAACAGGTATCAGATACATTTATAGATGTAATATTGTGGAAAAATTGCAGGCTGTACCCTTCTCCTCTCCCTCAAAACAGCTGCCTCCGCAGGGTGGTTGAACCTGAACTTGTGGAGCCTTCCTATTGTTATCACCGCACCTTAAGGGAAATCAATTACACATTTTAAATCAATTTTCTACATTTATGTGCAAGAAAGAAATGGGTGTGATGGTTTTTGTGCATTTACCCTGTGCAAGTCTGCAGGGCTCAGTGATCTCTCTTTCACTGACCATACATATATTCCCTGGAACAGGCTTCAGAGTCACCACCCCACTCTGATTCTCAATCTCACATGTGGAACCTTCTGGCAAGACTGAGGGGTAGAGAAGCAAAGTCAATCTACATTTTCCACCTCATTTAAGTCAATTGCCCCACAGCACTTAATTAAGATGCTGAGATAAATATAAGATACCTATGTGTGGCTCTTTCAGATTCTTGAGCTGAGGCCCAATTCTTGTCACTCCTTCCTGTAACACCAAAAAGAAAAAACAATAAAACGGGTTAATACGAAAAATGTATAAAATTCCCTTTTCCATCTCTTAAATGTTGTTTATTTGACATAAGCTGCAGGAATCTGTCAAGTTTGTTATGAGGGACAAAAAGCCAGCTTATGTAAGTCCAGACACATTATTCCTGGTGGTATTAGCTTTTAAAGAAGAGAAACTGCTGAAACTGCAGAGCCTGGAGGCTTTCTGAAGCTATCAGCACTAACCACTTACCAGAGATTTACATCTAAATGTAAAACACAGTCACACAAAGGACCGAAAGAAGGAAAGTGAAGATAAAACCGAGCAAGGATCAAACAGGGCCACACCATCAAAGCTCTCGGCTATTTTACCTTTTTGTGAGAAGTAGCATAAGAGTTTTGCACACAGAACAAGAGTAGAAAAGACAGAAAAAAATGAAGGAGGAATCTACAGTAGGAAAAGACAAAAAGAATCATTAGTTTGAGGCAAAACAGAAGATGACAGCCATTTTAGAGAGCAGACTAGCTAAAGGCTATATAGATGTGATAAGGAAAAGCAAGGGTATTGCATATAGCTAGCTGTAAAATCCTAAATTTGAGGACAAGCAAACTGCTGTTAGACCAGTACCTGGAGATGATAGATGGTAACTCCTGTGCTGAGGACGTCTGGCTCCAGAGCGATGAGGTGAGGCAGGAGAGAGTGGATAAGAACTCCAGTTTTTTCCTGATTAATGTCCACACTGTAGCGCTCCAGCAGGGCTCTCTTATCACGCCAACTGTCAGACCAGTCCTTAGTCAGCTGCTCCACCTGCAGAGAAAACATGAGTGACTGAGAGAATTGTCACATGAAGAAATTAACACTTTACAACTGATGGCAAATGGCCAGAAATGTACAAAAATCAAATATAAAGGAAAATAAAGGTGGACCAACTTTCAGTTCATTCTGAAGGACTATATCAGATAGACTGCCTTCTCTCTCATCACTAAGAGACGGACTGGGGTCCCTCTGCTATGAAGAACAAAGGACATCAATCAGTGCCAATGTTTGTTTTTTTTCTGCACAATTTGAAAAAAAAAAAAGCTTTTTCCAATCAAAAATGTAAATGTGATTTAAAACAATTATTATTTTCGCATTTTTTTATGGTTACATAAACCCATAATGATACCAGATTTTGCGACTTGAAAACCGAAACCCGCATGATTTTGATTAAAAAATAATCGTGCAGCCCAATTTGACTAACAGAAAAAGTGACACCATATCCTAACGAGAGGTAATGTGAGAAGGCATCTAAAATTTCTAATTTGAGGTTGCACAACTGTAATTGCACAATTATTTTGGCATTATGTGGTTCTTATTTTTTCTGTGCTGCGTACCATTTCATAGCTGAGCAGCATTCCTTTCAGACGATTAATTTCCTCTCGTAGCTCTCTGATCAGCCTCACGTTGGCATCCTGAAATAATAAAAGTCAATTGCTTTCTTTAAGTTTCAATCTGTTGACACCCCAAAGGCTTTTCTTATCAGCTGATGGTGGTGCAGCAAGATACATGATGTACCAGGCACATCTGGACACACCTCATTGACTCTTGGCTTGTTGACAATGTTCCTGGCATGAGCTGCATAGCGGAGGGTGCTCAGAGTCTCGCTGTAGCTGCTGCTGGATGGTGAGACAGCTGGAGGAGAACGATTGGCATGACTTTTAGAATCAATTGATACGCAACAGATTTGCAAAGTAAAACATGAACACAAATCGAAAATGACTAACTTGCAATCATGATGGTTTTGGAGTTGCCGCCCAGACTGTCTTTGAGAAGCCAGGTGAGGACAGAGTCCCTGTATGGGATGAAGCAATGTCTGCGTCCACTGCCTGACAGAGAGCTGGACTGACTGCCCACCGTGCTGGCCTCACCCTCACTGATCACACTGTTAATGCTCTGACTGCTGCTGAACATCTGAGAGTTTTGAGCTGGTGATGGCAACAAAAACAGGAAGAATGAATCAAGATGACAAGGTGGACAAAAAAAAGAGAATAATAAAAGTTAGGAGGAAAGTTAAGTGGCCCAGTGCCTACCGAGAGCAGAAATAACGATGCCAAGAGTGACGAGAGATTTGTTGATGTTGGCTCCTTCTGTTATTCTATCTCTGCAGTAGTGAGGATCTGCTCGCTCACTGACACAAGCACAGAGAGGAATTTAAAGCTAGTGCCAGCACTTCATTTGTTTACCATTATGCCTGCCTTCTAGTTATCACCCACAAGGGGGCAACAAGACCATGTATCCATGGGTTCTATTTATCTGTCATCAACTTAAAAACCCTGCTAGTTAAAGATTAGTTAAAGTACGAAGACACTAACCTGCCAGCCAAGTCCACCAAGTTGATCTTGCTTACTATTTCTGAAGGTAGGTTATTTTCAAGAATAGCCTTTAAAAGTATACAATGTTAGAAATAGACTTTTAGGTACTTCAGAAAGAAAAAGTGAGAGCAAGGCACACAAAGCAATTTTATAAAGAGCAAAAACAGACTATACGATGTTTTGGAGATGACAGTCAAACCTGTGTGTATTGAATGGTAAAGATGGCATGAGATCGACTGCTAGCGTCATGAACATGTGTAGCGGCCGTGATGCGATTTGCGATGCCCTCCTCCAGCAGAGCCACTGCTTGTTTGTAGTCAGTCACTACATATTGAGAAAGACCTGAAACAGATAGGTAACATCATCATCTCTTCTGAGATACTGACTCACAGACACTGTCTTTCTAATGGTGAATGACACATAGGTAAAAAATATAATCAAGAGATGATTTGTGATTATATTAATTTTAAGCCATGCATTAAACCAAATAAATTTATTACCCCTTCAAAAAACCTTTGTAAAATAACTTTGTAAAACAACAAAGTTTAATATTTTAGTTTAATATTAAGACCAACATATTTGCATATATTTGGATGTTTTTTGTGTGTGTAAACTCCAGGGAACTGGCTTTATACATTAACTAAAATAGCCGTAACTGAAAGCATCTGCAAACATGTCTAAAAGAATCGAGTTTTGATAAAGGGTCTAGCATCATTTGTTTAAAGGTTCCACCTGGTTTAAATCTAATGTGCCTAAATTTGTATATTTTTAAGTGCAGCCTAAGTACAAATACTTTTGGTGGCACTGTAAAGTACATGTGTGAGACATCTTGATCACTACACAATGTTTGTGTACTCCACTGGTCTGCTTGCAGCCACATGGAAGTTAGGTCACTTCCTTTGCTGCACTGGGCTTTCTCCTAACACACACAATGACTGGATGTTGGACAAGAAAGGAGACAGAGAGTGGGGAAAAGAGGGCAAGCAAGAAAACCAAAAAATAGAAGCAGACTGTGGGAGAGACAGGCAAGGGGCAGATACAGTCCTACAAACTGATCACTCTTAACTCAAAGCTGTGGTGGGAATTAGGTTACAAATGCAAACAGTTAGGAATGAATCATTTATGTACACAGTTACCTCTTAAATAAAAAAATACACAACCATTCATCAAAGCCCTACTTAATACAGTGAGAGCTCTCCTCAAAGCACAATGTTTTTATATGAATAGGTTACACAGGGTCAAATAAATTCATTGGCAGGTCTGTGTGTTTTTGTTCTTTCTACAAATAATTGGAGAATAATTTTAAAATCTGTTCTCTGTTTGTGAACTCACCCTGTACGTAAGGCCCCTTTTCTGGGTGTTCTCGAACCCTCAGGGGTGCTGGTTTCTTCTGCTCCACACCTCTCAGCAAATCACGTACACGCTCATTATAGATCTCTAAAAAACTGCAAACAAAGGTTTGCATTGCTGTTGCTTGCTGGCTTGCTTATTTTTCACCATTCTGCATAATGCAGAGTTGCTTTATTCTAAGAACAGGCTGTTAAAAACTTTTTTTCAAAAGAAGAGTAAGAAAGAGGGTTTACTTCTTACCTTATTTCAACTCTACTGCTCTGACCATCTGCAGCATCATCTCCAGATCTGAAAAGCCCCTAAGACAGAAAACAATTTCATTTTTCAAAATTTCCATGATGAGAGTCAAAAGAAGCAGTAAAAGTAATGAAAAATATCATTATTAAAACCAGTGACATACCTGACAAATTCTTGGAGTCAACCCAATGGAATCCTGTACACATAAAGGAGAAAGACAATATTTAGTCAGATTTAAACCATACTTCACTTGTAATATTGACATATTGCACTATAGTACTGTTACTCACTGGAGTGCCCATCATGGTGTATGTTTTCCCTGAGCCTGTCTGTCCATATGCAAACAGACAAACATTATACCCCTCTGATGCCCCAGACAGAACACACACACCCAGGTCCTGAAACACCTGGAGGAGGAGAAGGACATACTTTCATAACAAACGGGGTAAATGCGAAGACAGTGCTGAGAGGGACAGTGCTGTATTCTATAGAATATTTTACAATGAGCCCCAAGACTTTAATTAATTTGGAGGGATAACAGCAGACTGAGGAAAAAGACATAAAAAACAGTCCAAGTGGGGCTGAATAGAGACCAGGGAGGGTGAATGCTGCAGTAGGTCTAAATGTTTTTATTTCTTCTCTCCTTACAATGTGAGCAGCAGAAGTTTGACCTCCATATGATCTAAGAGCCTTTGGCAAACACAGGCGCAGCATATTCTCTGTACTCTAAACATACACTCACAGCCTTCAAAGACCAGCTCTCTCTCTCTTACTCTCTAATAAACACAGAAAAGCCATCATCTACCATTGCACTCACAAACTCATTCACAAAACAAGAATTTCACCAGTCATTAGGATAAAGTGTCACTAAGGAATATGGCAGTTTTATGATTTCTCAACTGATTTTAATGTAAATCCAGATGGAATTTGTTTAAAGGAAGCACCCTTACACCATAAAGTTGTAAAATAACAGACTATCAAATTAAAATACATAATTATAAATAACAAGATACCTTATTCTTGTTATTCTTACCTGGGTTTCCTTGTAAAAATAATAATTTCTTAGGTTTAACACATGTAGTATAGTATAGTATAGTGTTTAAATAGGTAGATAGGTAGTAAAAGACATATTCGGTCTCAAAGAGAAAGCCCGTATTTACACTGTGATGTAACAGCAAAGCATCAAAAAGAGAAAGAATCTGTAGCTATTGAACTGGCCAATATTTACTCAGTGATTGGTACTGTAATGTGTTCTTCAAACAGCCTTGCCCTTATGCCAACTTTGAAAGAAGGTATTAGTAGCATACATAATGCTGTATGCTACTAATACCAACCGTTTGTTTTTCCAACACCTTTGTCTATCTTCATGTACAAAAGGTGTAGGAGAGACAGAAAGTAATTTAACCTTCATGTCCATTGAAAACTCAGTGAGTCAGCAAAACAAGAGCCTCTCTGAGGGTATTGTAACCCAGGTATGTGTTTGGCCGAGATGAGAAGAGTCCTGGGGCTTGGCAAGTTCTGCCTCTGTGTAGGGTCTCAATGGAGGCTAATTGAGTTTCTGTCTGCGGGGATAGCGGATCAGCATCTAGCAGCCGCTTCTGACTCTAATTAGCCTGAGTTTAATACTTCATCTTGAAAAAATCAGTGAGGAAGCTTGTTAAGATTCCAGCTAAGCATACTCTTCACAGAACACTGCTTATGTCAAGAGCTTTTCACTGTGACAGCACTGCAGTGGCACATCTTTTAAATTTCCTTTCAGTGTGACCACTAGACTTTAGACAAGCCCTTAACCAGCAATATATCAGCGATTAGGGTCTATCGTAGTGAAGTAAGAGAAAACTGCTGCAGAAACGACTATCCCAAGCTTTAATCAGTCGGGCTGTGCCTTTCCTGCTATTGTCATTACACTGTGGAAGCATCCCAATAAACATATTATTCTTCCTAATTGATATGCAAGATTGGGAGAAGTGTGTCCCAAACCTAGTGCACAAGTGCAAACTGAATATCTGAAGTGCACTGAATTCAAGATGTGCATTTTGTTTGTAGTAGATCTCTATCAACTTTGTCAATTGTAAAAAATGCAAGGTCAACAATACCAAAGCCATTTTTAAATATATGAAATGTTAAAGTTCAGGAAGTGTGGCACTGAGAAACAAATTTATGACTTTATAGGATGTGCCAATAATGGGCTAGTCTTGCTACATGCTTCTAGGGCATAATAGAAGCTAACTTGGCAAGCACTACGTGCCAACAGTGCCATCTTTTGTGGTAGGGCTGATATTCTGTAGTAATGAAAGCACAACAATAGGTTTTTATTCGATGCCTACTGTCCAGACCTTGGCTATGCTACAACAAAGCAGGCCATAGATAAAGCTCATTTTTAAGGGTTAGCGATTTTTCAAGGTTAGCTCATTTTTGATGGGTAGTTCTGAGCTTAAACTCAAAAATGGAGCCCATACCGCACCTATAAACAACTCCTGCAAGACTAAATACGCCAATCAACAGGGCGTGAATTTTGTATGTGTGGATGTAATTTTGCATGTACGCATGTGTGTCGACATAGGAAATCTTTGACAAAAATGTTTGCTTTCCTCCTTTTCCCTCCTTATACCACAAACAAAAACAAATGGCCTTGTGGTCACAATGTAAGAGGAAAGCTGAACACAGAGCTAATTCTAGACAGGAAGTTAACCAGAAGGTCAGTACCTAAGGCAACATGAGGTCCAGAGACCCTTCTGGGGGGATGTTTTGTCAGGGAGGGGCAAACTCAAAAGTAGGGCAGTGGCAAAAGCAAGGTCAGGCAGTCTAAACAAGAGATGAAGTCTTTTAATAACAAACAAACACCACCAGCATCAGCAATTCAGTTTCTACAAGTGAATGCTTAAGAATAAGAAAGGCGGAGGGAAACTCCATTAACAAAAGTGTAACACGCCCAGTTCAGAGTCTTAAGGTCTGTAATTTATGTGTGGAAAGGAGAGACTCTTTAATGTGGCCTTCTTAATTGCCACCTCTGAAAAACTCCTTGTTTCTTGCGAGATCTTTGGAGACTGCCAGCTGAAGCCTATCCAAAGCAAGGGTTGTTCCAAACCACAGGTCAATACGTCAGCCCCCTTTCTAGTTTCTCATGAAGCTCAAGAAGTTTCAAGCTCATGAAGACAAGAAATTAACAAAAATAATAAAAAAACTGTCAGGAAACACACATCTTAATGTTGACCTAAAACAGGACAAATCAACTCAGGAACATGAGGAGAATATACTGTATACAAAGCCAAATGAGGAACTAATGAGATAATTAACTGACAACAGTGAACTGAATGCAACAATCATTCACACTGGGAAGTCACTGGACAATACTAAAAACAATAAAACAGAAGACAGAACTTGCATGTTACAATGTTTATGTTAGATAATTAACTATGTTTATCTAATTAACTAATTTATTATTACTAATATTATAAATTTAGGCAACATAAGTGAACACTGTAGAAAGTAACAAGACTAAATACACTTCTTATATTCTCTGATTAAAGTTTTAATTCAAACATTTTCACTCGAAAAGAAAACCGAATAAGTATCTGGGAACTACTTATTATACTAACTGGGATCTACTAACTACTATCTGAAAAGTTTAATGAGTCTGATATCATGTATAGTTTCATGTAAGTGTGTAAAGAGATGGCTTAAAAGGGAACACAAGCACATTGTGGAGGAGACTGTGGGAGAGAGCCCCACTGAGCTCTCTGGCAGAGATTCAAAATGCTTCTCATTTGTCATACTTTCACAGACATTTTGTGGGTCATATTAACATGGAGAGGGAAAGAGGGCAGAGAATTCCACAAGCTACACAGAGACAGCCTACCACAGAACGAGAGAGATAGCATGAGAGAGTGCCAGAGAGAAAGAGAGATTGCACTGGAGATTTTTATTCAGGCATTCCAAGCCACCAACTGTTACTGCAATTGGCCATTGGACCAACTGGAGCAAAACCAATGAAGTTTCTCCTGCTCTCCTCCCACTCTAGTTAAGTTCTTCAAGCCCAGCTGCTCTTACAAGGGTAAATGGCTTAGCCAGCAGTGTGATTTACAGTCTATGCTACAGTTACAGAAAGATACTTGTGTTCTCTACAGAAGCATGTCTCAAAGAATTCTCTTTCTGAAGACAAAGTTAACTTAAAAGTTACAATTTTGTCATGAATGACTCACCCTCATGTCATTCCAAATGACACAATAAATTTTATTTCTAATGTAGAAAAACAAAAGGAAATGTACTGAAAAATGTTTACGCTGCTCTTGGTCGTGCAACAAAAGCATACAGTGATAAGGGGCTGTCATGCTCCAACAATGTTGTTATTTAAACCATACTTCCAGACAAAATAATCAATACTGTCAATACTGTAAATGTTGACAATTTTAATTTTTTAGGTGAACTATTCCTTTAAGATTACCAAGAATATTGTTATTATCCTCTGCTTGTTATGTGTTTTGATTGCCATTTGATGTAATGAAATCTGTCTTTTAGGAAGACACGTTTGTGCGTCATTGTAAAATCTCATGCAAAGTGATGAATTAAGATTTAACATAGCCAGTGTGTATGTAGGGATTCTTTGTGAAGATATTCTTCACATGTCCAATGCAGTACTGACACACAAACCCAGAAATACCAAGAGCGTAATAAAGTCTTGCACTGTATCCAAAAGGAAGAGAGGGAGGAGAGAGTGATAAAGGGGGAGGGGGGGGCACACACAAAGCTGACTTCACTCGGAAAAGAAAATCAGCATTGTGCTCCAGCTATCGACCGATGACGTCCTCTCATCTCCATCTGACTGTGAAAAATAATTGACTAAAGCAGCTGTGCTTCCTGCAAGAGAAGTGCTGCAGCTAAGAGTGATCCTCTGTGTTACAGTACTGTTCTTTTCTTACATGTTCATCTAACATATCACTGCTGGGTGCCAACTTGGGGAAAACAATTAAAACTTAAAATGAGAAGGATGTTTTAAAGGAAAATGTTACACAAAAAAATCATGTACAGCTGTTTTCTGTAAAATGAAAGCGGTTCAAACTGTTTCTGGTGCATGCAACACTCACTAGCATTTTAAGCGGAGAAAAAGCAATAAATTAGAATATAATTCTTGTAGGTTTAAGGGTAGTTAAGATGCTGTTTAGTAAAAGACCCAGTGATGCATACAGGATGTGATCCAACACTTCCGTAACTTCACAACAGCTGGCCTTCTTTATCTCTTCTGCACCAAGGCCTGATCCACCTCTCCACCTACCATCACTCCCCCCCTCTCAGTTTCTGTCTCATTCTCTCCAGACATGACCATATAGAGATACACATGTTCCTCCTTAGGAACCACCAATCTTTCAGCCACTAGAGTAAACACACGCATATGCACATGGAGGTGCATGATGGAGGGTGGCTGGTTCCGTATGGAAAAGAGAAGCTTAAAAGGAGCATGGCTGGTTTTCCCCTCACTGAGACATCTCTAGAGACCCTACAGGAAGGAGAGGCTCCAGTTTTATTCTACTACTAGCATTCACAGAGCCGTGCCTCACAGGAAGATCCAATTAAGAAACAACATGTGAAACATCACAAGAGTATCGTCACCAAAAACCAATTAAACTAAATTAAATGATTAAAACTAAAAAAAAAGCAGTGTGTTATCTAGGCACACTGCCAGACAGGAGATGAACAGTAAACACTAAACAGAGAAATTCATTTCATACAATCTGTGATGTGGCACAGCTTTTATCCTATAAGAATTTACATGGTAACCAAAGTTTCCACCTAAATCACATAATTACTACTGTTACTGCAACTGAACTGTGTGAACTTGGATTTAGCTACAACTGAGATAGCATTTTTTGTATCTTAATTTAATAGCACACATGGAAGTGTGGATTTTGTGCTTCAGTTTAACCCCCTTGATAAGGAGGTCAGTCTCACTCCCAGACCATGTCAGACTGTCGTCCGTTGGAATGTGAGCTTCGGGTCTCTGCAGTGAACCTCTGACTTGGCAAAACTGAAAAAAAGGACTCAAGTGAAGAGAAAGAAAAGTGTTGTACAGACGAGGTCATCTGCTGTGCGTGGGCCATCACAGCTCAGTCTTTCATGAAGTGGAGACAAAGACAGATTCTGAGGGAAACACCAGGGTGTTTCAGAAGAAGTCACTTACTCTTTGCCTTATAAAATGACAAAGAGGAGATACAGTTTATTTAAATTAAGGCTGCTGACCGTGTGTGAGAGAGATTGTTGTTGCACGCTTGTTAATGGCCTGCTGTCTGTGAGACCTTGTGATTTTGGCAAGTCTAACATATTTTACTATTATATAGCATGTTGTAATGAGGTAACTCTACCAAATACCCTTGAGTAACTGCTGTATTCACCCCATTAGAATGCACGGAAGGGATATAGGACTGAGCACAGGTAATGTAATGATTAAACGTCGAAACATAATTCCATAAAGTATGTTTCTAGTCTTACTCATCCAGTCCACTTTGCACACATAATAAAACAATAAAAAATTTACAGACTTTGTAGGCAATTGCAGACACCCTTGTGATGTATGAATGAACCATATAATATTTTTTACTTTAGGAGGACTTGTTTTGATATTTGTTTTGACAGTTTTTTCCAAGATCTTTTCCTGGTGGTCACAGGTTTTGATTACACTATCATCCCAGAGTTCACTCACCTCCTCTTGTGATGCGAAGTTAGGGGCCGTTGGATCCACGGACCAGTAACAGTAATCAAAGCTAAACTCCATCAGCCTCTCCCTGGAGTCAGCCAGACTCTCTGCTCGCCCATCCAAGCGCCCCTCCAACTACACAGAACAAGAGATAAAAAGAGACAGAGAAAAAGTGATACAGCATACATTCGCCTGTCTAAAAGTTTCTGCCACAATGCTAAAATGTTGTAGGTGGTTGCCAATGCATTGCTATGCAGTTGTTAGTGCTGTGAGCCCAGAATACAAGACTATTAGGTTTTATCTTTTCTGTCAAATGAGAATGTTTAAGTCAGAAAATTTAGGAAAGTAATAGCACACTTGTTATGAACTGAAGTTCATAACACATTAATGAAATAATTAGGGTTAGGGATTTCAATAAACCGCTAACCCTAAATATGAGCATTAGCAGTAGTCTGTAATGCATTAGCAAACACCACGGTTAATTAATAACAATAAACAAAATTATTTTGTTTAACAATAAACCAATTAAAAACACAAATCACATAAATGGAGGTCACTGACGCCAGTATTTTCAGCTGAAATGATTGAAGGTATCTTTTAAATTCACAGTACACTTAGTCTATGGCTATTGTCCCGGCAATGTTTTCTATTAGAGAATAAAATTTAAAAGCACCCTTAATGGCTGATAACCCTTCATTAGGATACCACCACTGACGACATCACACTCAAGTGGGAAAAGTGTTTTTCTATTGAAAACCTATTTAGTCTAAACTACTTTAAACTACATTTAATCTGTTACTGGGAAACTAGCCCTTTACGTGCTCAGATTTTCCACTATTAATGTTACTACACACTGATGCCAAGAGCCGAGACTGTGTGCTTATAGCCTATACTCTGTAGTGCACTCAAAGGCAGCAATTAGGAGGTCGTTAGGCTGAGAGGCTAATGACTTGAGCATCCAAGCGTGACCCAACTGTCAGCAAGTTATTACCCAAATCGCAGCACATGCATAATAAATACATATTCCTCAGCTCTTTATCTGCCCAGTTGAACATCTTCATGGCACAGCATGCACGTGTGCGGAAACATGCCCGGGCGTCGGCTGCCTGTCGCCATGGCAATGTTACATTCGCTGCTTTAGTGTCTAATTATTCACACAATGGCAATCCTGCAGCTGACTTAATGACCTGACAATACAGTCCACAGCTTCACTAATGACCCCTAACATTGTACTCAGCACTGTTCTATTTAGGCCCTAAATCAAATCAGATACCATGGCCACGCTCCAACAGGCATAAATTCTGAAACATAAGCACTTTGTAGGGGTTACGTTAACTGTACTATACGTTTCTCTAAAGCATCGTTACCTACGTACGCAGCACATATGTAGCACAAAACAATTGGGGACAACATGCGTAGTCAAATAACGTTTTCATGACTACATGCGGTAATTTGTTTTTTCAAAACGTTCAATAAATTAACAAAATGTAATAAATTAAACAATATGTAAAGTCACCCAAAAATGTATGCGAACACTTACGTCATAACATTAGGTAACAAATGATGCAAATTATGAAACCAAATGGTATCTGTGGACAAATGATGCTAAATTTCGTAGCCATTTTTACAGTTACCCACTGTCAGGTCCCACTGTCATGTAGTACACTTGATACTCAAGGTCTCGCAGGTGTGCTAGTGTGTGGTTCATCACATTAACTATGGACATATTCCTGTAACATTTTACAACAAAAAGATGTCCAGTTACTTTTGTAAGGTCTCCCTGTCTGCCTGTCATTCTTTGTTTTTGTGAATGTAACTTCTGATTTCTTCTTGAGAAGCTCAACCTCTTTCTCGAAGTACAGCACCTGACCAGATGTGGCGCCTACCAGACCAGATAAATTATCATCCAAATATATGGCCTAGGGGTATACCACACTAAAAAATCTTTTTAATTCTTAAGTTTATTTATTAAGATACACATTTATATGTAAAGACAATTTAAAAATTAAGGATTTAAAAAAACAAATTAAAAGAAGGTTTTAAAATGTCTGAAAAACTCATAGTTCAATTATAATTTTAATTTCCAGGTAATTTTCCACTCAATTCAGTGACTGTATTTGAATCTCATCTGACAGTAGCAGAACACTTAAAAAATTACTTAATTTAGCCAGTGATAGTTGCTGTAACGAATGGAGTTTGGTTTAATGGAGGGTCTGTTCCACATCACAGAGGGCACTTTACGACTACTGGTTGACACATTTGTACTGGTTTCATTTAAATCTGTATATTAGTAGCAATTTTTATATTTATGTGTATTAGTGTGTATTCAGTTTTACAGAAACTTTTGTGGAAACCTTATGCAGAAACAGTCTATCCAACACTCAACCCACCCATCAGGTTTTGAAGCATTTACTTTGGTCACAGAAATTGGGTGTGGATTAGTGTTTAGAAAGAGCTGGAGCTGTGTGTTATTTGATCCTGTTGCAGTAGTGTTTGTTTAGGTGTTTGCAGTCTTCATATTTATAGTAAAGTGATAGTGAGGGGCTGCTGCTGCTTATCTAATATGTTTACGCAATTCATACTCGCATAAATAAACAACTGTGTAATCCAACAGGAAGAGAATAATCTTCACTTTAAACTTCCTGTCATTGAGATCCTTCGCGATTGGCCACCAGATCCCCTCCTATTTGAACACTAAATGTCAACAACTGCTGTATTTCTAGTGTGGTTTAGAAAAGCAGGTACATGAATTGGCATCATGAACTTTGAAACTACTTTAACTACTGTCAAACTAATGTAAAAATGTTGCATTCAGTTCAATGCAGCATTTTACATAAGAAAGGTTTTAGAAACATATTACACAGAAATTCACAATAATCCTGTCACATAAATGTTTTACAAAAAATGTTTTTTAAAAATTGTAACAACGACAAATGAACCTACCTTCATATTTCGGACCCTCACCACTTTGTCTTCCACCTGCACAGCTAACCGTCCTCCATCTAGACTCTCCCTGCAGAACAGGGACAGAAAGCAATTGATATTATACAGAGCACTTAAGTAAACATGTTAATATTCTTGTTATGAATTAACAGAAATCCCAACAGTGATTTTTAATGTTTTCCTGACTCATTTGTTTGAACAATCAAAAGACCTTTTAACGATATGAAAATCAAAATAACCATTGTAATTCCTGAAATGATGACACAGCACTTACTAAATTAAACATATATCGAGGTTGTGTGACAAACACAATAATGTTTGAAATAAAGTATGTTCATATGTTTGAAATAAAGTATGCTCAATATTTGACAAATGGTCAGAACAGAATGATGTTTTGAACATAATGAATGTTTTAAAACATGAATAAATGTTTTTAAATGTTATGCAGTAAGCTTTGCATATCTGTGACCTGACCTACAACATGTCTGACATATATCTGTGGCCGTGTTGCAAACTTAAATCTGCACATTAGATTTTTGAGTATTTAGTTATTTGTGGTTAAGGCAAAATAGTTTTATATAGTTTTTAACTAAATATAGTTTTGTTTTTTTATATTTAAATTAAATAAAATTAAAATGTGTAATTTAATTTTTTAAATAAAAATTGTGGGCTTTCTGAATTCCTTAGAGGCATGTTGATTTGTAAAAAATGAGGCTGATCACATCCAGACCCATATTCAGACAGACCAGCACTGAGAAGGGTTGGGGGTCAGGAAGATTCCTCTCTACTGTGCTGTTGAGCTGCTTGTCTGAGAAGGTCAAATTCAAATGAAAACAGATCTCTAAAAACCCCTCCATGAGCTGCACAGTTGAGGCAAAGCAGGTGTGTGTGTGCAGGATATGTATGTTATTGTGTGAGAGAGCAGCCACGACAGCTGTGCAATCTCTTCTGTTTCGGGTTTCACATCAAAATGATGCAATAATTTGAAATCCAGTGTAGAAGCATAGCTGTGTAAAAACTCAACTCAGTTACTTCTGTGTAAGAAACTCACTGTAGGTTTCTTCACTGTATTTCTACACTGTATATTGAATTTTGTATTGTAAAGATATTGTAAAGATCAAGCATGTAGTTTTTTCGATGGTTAAGTAATTTCTTCTATTCCAGTGTAGTTGGCAGAACTAGAAGTAGGTCAACTTACGAAGAATGGTAATGTGGTGCTTTCAAAACATTGCTTCGTTTGTTTGAGCAGCTCAACATGTCCACACTTTTGGCTCAACCAATGGCATGAGTTTGGGGCAGGACTATCTATTTGTCTGAGTAATAGGCAGGCGAGGTCCATGTGGTGGTTAGACATTGTTGAACAATAGACTTAAGTCATATCTAGGGACCACTAAAAGAGACATCCGAGTTCTTTTGACTAAAAGAAAACACTCAGCAACCATGCACAACACCCTAGCAATATGCTAAAAAAACACTCAGAACACCCTTACGGTTACTTATAGTAACACCCTGGCAACCACCCACAACACAACAGAATTGTGAACGTGAGTTTTACACATGCAAGCACCAATCATTTTTCTTCATAATGTCCATTAGGTGCCGCACAGCCGCTAAACAATTACACACTTTAATGGACTCACTGAGAGTCATTGAGACTCTCTTTTCTCATGTAGTGCCATGTGGGTCAGTATCACTCTGCCAACAGTGAATGGAGATGTGAGCCCTCCCCACAACCACAGCCGCTTGCTTTTACTGTCACTATGTGCATTTTATAACATAACCGAGTGGAATGAAAAACTACGAGAGCATGTTTACAAACTTCATCTAATGTTTATCCAGTTCATGTCCTCTCCACCTAAGACTCTCAGTTGTGCTTTCGGATAAGTCATTTTTTTTTTAAATATTTTAACCAATCAGAAAGTGAAACAAACTACTGTTGCGGAACTATAGTACAGTGATGGTTTCAGATGGTAATACCATGTAGTACCAAAAGATTTCCATATTCATACAGCATGGCATTCACGTGGTACTTTAAGTACTATGACATCACCATGGTAAATTTCCAAAAAACACGCATTGTATGTTTTAAAGTGGAAAAACGTCACATATCTATTATGCTCATGCTCATAAAACCAGCAAGCTAGCCTATTAAAAAGCCATCTTCATTTGCACAATAGTGACAGAAAGCTATGAAGTTGTCTTTTGTAATGCGGCCTTCAGGGAGACCCTTTAAATGTCGACAGCTACAGCCAGATGCAGACACAGGCAGATGGCTTTGAATCTCAATCTGGGAGGAGTTTCTTTACCCCCCTGCCCAGCACTCACATACTGTAGTAATTTGGCTAATGCTGGAGGGTGGGGCAGCGGCTTCTCATGGGGAGTGTTTTCTGTAGAGGAGTGTTTGGATCCCCCACTACACTTTTTATGACTTTATAAAACGTTGAAACAAAACACAATTGTGATATTTTACTAATATAACGTGTGGTAACATTTAAATTGAGGTTATGTGGAAAGAAAAACAAATACGATAATAAAACGTGTGTGTGGGGGGGGGGGAGGTTAAGGGGATTCAAAGAGATTTTGGAGATTATAGTACAGATAACAGGCACAAAAAACTCTGTTATCGGTCATTCGCACAAATATCGCATAAATACACATGGTGACAATGTGCATTGCGTATGCACTATATATTACCTTAGTTTAATTCTTACACGCAGAACCTGATAAGAAATCCTGGATGGGATGCCCCTCGGTGGGCAATGAAAAACTAGTTACATCGTAAAAATAATATTATACAGTAATCTGATGTACATGCAATAGGCAGTTCATTTGTGTTGTGCACAAAACACTTAGCTGTCAGTGCAGCTCTATTCCCAGACATAGCAACAGTACCAACAACTCAAGGCTCTTTAAGGACTCAGTAAGACAGCACTGAACATTAGTTCAAACGCAGTTTCACTCTCAAAATCATTAAATGCAAAATGAATAAAAGCTGTTAATACCTGGAGTTCTGCGGGCGAACCCGGACCGCGACTTTTACGTTTGCCATTCGTTTGACACCGGACGGAGGGAAACGATGAATTGCAGTTCAACTGTCCGCTATAGTCCATTTATTAAATCCCTTAAATGCGATGAATTATCCCGACTAGAACGAGGAAATCGCCCACAAACGTCTCGGACCATGTTATTGATACCGTCTAGACTATCAGAGAGCACATTGTGAAGCCGCGGCCGTAGTTGAACTGCACTCAAACTTCCTGCAGTCTCTCCGAGAGGAGCGGTTACGAATCCTACTATTGCGAAAGACTGACTCATAAATATTAAGAATATTGGGTGACGTTCGTTCAGTTGATCTACCGGTTTGCTGATAAAAGCCAACGTCAAGCAAAGCATGGCTCATAAATATGGAAAGTTTCGTTACTTGTCGCCCCAGGAGAGTTACGTTACCAGCCAATCTCAGTGTCAACATTTAATATTTATGAGCAAAAACTTCGCCATAGTAAGAAAGCTCAAGGAGAAGTTTGCCAGTAGAAAAACTGCCAGTTTCTGCTTAATTAGCATATCACAATTCTAACATATTAATCTCATATGCTGTATAAAACAATATTATCATGAGATAATAATTCACGAACGTCCTTAAGTATAATGAGACGTGCCGTCTATGAATTTAAACTCTGCATATGAATGCATAAGATACCCGAGATGTTCACAAAAGTATAGTATTAAGTGCAGTTTAAACTATGACCTGATAATAATATTGTCCAATAAACAGTGTATTTAGTGCAAATCTGAAGGTTTTTAAACACATACAAATATAAACACGTCATACACATACAAACAACCAGCAGCAAAGGCAACAATCAGATAAGGTAAGATCCTGACAGAAACAAACACTTAAAACAAACAGAGAATCATGATGCAAATGGCAAGAAAGCACAGTAAAGGGTCTGTACTCTCTTCTATTGTGAGGCAGTGTGAGTAAAAAATATATATTCAATTAAACTAAAGATTATTTAACTATGATTTTTCGGTCACATTCATCTCACAACTAACAATAAAACAGATTTAAAATATTTTTAACATGATATAAATTTTAAACATTCTTTTGTTTAAATATGCATCACTCACTGTCCGTTAATGTCAGTGTTTGGCTGAGATTCATGTCTACAGTTGGGAATTTACACTCCTGTATCCCCCTAGTGGTCACTGAGATACTTACATATGTCCCTGTGGTTTGACATTGAAAGCAATGAGAACTGTCATTGTCTTTATATCTAAAGTTAATCTTGATACTTAAAGCAATGTATGAGATAAGGGATATATTTAGAAATCCTGTATTTTAGGTACAGCTTTGCCACGGAGTACCTTATTGTTTAAAAAACACTACAAATATTTAGAACAGTTGTTTTTACTAAACATTATTTTATTAAGCAAATAAAGTGCCATCACAGACTTTATAGAAATATGATACAGAGACAGATCATCAATTTTTAAAATAAATGGGATAAATCACAGTGAAAATCACTATATATATATATATATATATATATATACACACACACACACACACTGTACACAAACTGACAAATGACATAGATAAATCCAACATATCCTGCAATTGCAGCCTTGAAAACAACTGAGTAACAACAGTTCAGTGATGGTCAGAGATTGTCAAATGATCAGTGATAGTCACCTTGCTATCTGTGGCACTCAGAGTGGCAGTGAGAGTGGGTTCACTGAGCAGGATTTGTAAAGAGCAGGAGGATAGGGAGTCCGGCCCCACAAAAGCAGAATTTTTTCTAGCAGGGTATGTCATTCATTGCTCTTGCCTGAAGACACCAGTGGCAACTCTCCAGATACTGCAAACAATCACAAACAGACAGAATGAGGCACTATTCATGTCCTCTATTGTCTTAATGCTGTTCTCAGATTTCAATTAATTGCTCTCTTACCCAGTTTGCAGGCCAGCTGGACAGTACAACGCAACAACATCTGCTCAACCACGGGAGAGAGGAGCTACAAACGGACCAAACATGAAACAGAAAATTGTAATTAAAAATGTTCAATGATAAATGTAATCATAAATGTAAATAACAATTGCTCAATTATTTGTGTATTTTTAAGTGAATTGTCAGAAACATGTTACGAGGAGATTGTTTGGGGTCTGAGTACTTTTTTACATTCAAGTGTCTGTCCCACTTTGTCCAGCAGAACCTCAATCTGATGAACGGTGAAAACCTCCTGATCAGACCTGGGGCCCACCGCAAACACTCCTGACACAGGATTCATGGTTTGATGTATTTGAAAGATTTGCCTGCATACAGCATCCCTAGCTACATGTGCTTTCCCTGTCATGATTATAAAACATGCATGTCTAGATCTGAGGTAATTTTATGTTTGCTCTGTGCTTTCTTGCATTTAGCACTGTGTTATTATTAGTGATAAAGACAATTAATAGGCCATTAATAGACATTACTGCATGTCGATTTGACTGATTAATAAGAGTCTGATAGTTTCTCCTTGTATAACGTCTAAAATATAGTGTTCTTAACAAACATTGATTTTATAAAGTATTAGGTCTAAAATTACATGACAATGAATTTGTGCATAAATCCACTTATCTGTATTATTAGTATGTGATCCTGATTTGCAACTTAAGATTCCCAAATAACAACACTTTCATTCATGACTTCTGATCCCAGTGGGACTTTATGGGTGCAATCTAAAATACATGAGGACCCTGCATCAAGCCATGAGGCACTCCTCTTGAACTACTGACTTTTGCATGCTCTTTCACCCCTCTTTACTATTCAAGCTAGAGGAGGGTCTTCATAACGTTCAGAAGTCTTCATAATTCGTTCAAATCTCCCACTCTCTCTTTAGAAGCACTTAGGGAGAAGCACAAATTCAGACAATAAATACTACATGATCAAGCACTTGCAGTTTTTCTGTCATTTAAATTGTGCTTCATTACTTGTAATGTTGGAGGACAGCCAGCTGCAAGCCTTTTCTGTAGCTAGGCAAGTGGTAATATTCTCAGCTGTGGTCAGAACCTAAACCATCACAGCATAAACCAATGATGATCCTGTTGAAATAGACATTCTAAAATGAAACACAGGAAATCAGAAACGGGAAATGAGAGCATCACTGTACTACAAATGTTCACCCAAAGCAATACTGCATAACAGTATTTAGGAATATCTCGATTCCTGTCTATTGACTGAATCCAACTGATGAACATTGACCACTTTTTTCCAGTACTCACAGCTGTAGAGATCTCCAGGGGAATAAGCACTCTGACAGCTCCAGGGGCATATTCATTGCAGAACCTATTGTAAGATGTGCTTTAATAATGTAGAAAAACTATCCCCAAATATGTCCTACATAACAATAAAGCATATGTAACAAAAGAAGAAAGATAGATCTGCTGACCTGGTGGCTTTCTCAAGTGCTTGCATGCCTGCATCGCAGAGCCGAGCACAGAGTCATTTAGTATGGCAGCTTTAACACCATCCAAACCCAAACCATCTCTGAGTGTTTTCTCTCCACCCTGCACAAGCTCCAACACTAGCGTAGACCTGCCACACACACAATTCGGTGAATATGAAATGATAAAAGCAAATCTAAATCGATTTTCATGGATCACAATTTAAAAAGCAAATAGGTCACAAGACTGACTTGATGGGTTTGTCGCAGCTGGAGTCAACGCTTACAGCAACAAACTCCACAGTTCGTCTGAGATAAGGGGGGTGATTGTGAAAGAACGCCTGTTCTATTTTTTTTTGTTTCTGCTGGTGGATGGTCCCATTGGCTCTGCAGATGTGGGGGCGATTTTGCGGATTTGTCCTCCGCTCCTGAATGTGCTTTCAGCCACAAAAGGGGCAAGAAGCTTACAAACCTCTCCTGGAGAAGTTGGAGATGAATGGAGATGAATGGAGAAGACAGTCCATCAACACCCTTGACTAAGAATCTGTTACAACTGTATCCTGGTGAAATGTGTTTTTATAACTTTTTTAGCACAGTTGGCTCTTACCTAAATATGGCCAGCAAGTGTAGAAAAACTGTTGGTCCACTAGTGGGAGGGTGTCCTGAAAGATAAATATACAGTTTCACGGTTTTTCGTAACAGTGGAATAATGTTAAACATATTTCTTTCCATACACAATAGAAAGTTAACAGAATCAAGAAAAAAGTATCCAGAGTAAAACTGAAAAAAATTGAATAATTTGATACTAGTATTCAGTAGGTTAGTATTCACTAACCAGACCCTGTGTATTTTATTTATATATATATATATATATATATGTATATATATATGTATGTGTGTGTGTATGTATGTGTGTGTGTGTGTTGTCATAGTAAGTTTTAAAAGCCAAAGGTCTTGTGAAAAATCCTGACTTTAAAATGCCATAAATGTTATAAAATGTAGCTTAGTGCAGCAATGCATGAGTAATGCATTTTTGAATTATGCAATCTGCCATCTTGGACTGTGCAGACATCAGTGTTATGAAACTCCTCATGTTTGTTTCATGACACAGAATGATGTAACATGCAGGACTAGTGAAAAACTCCTAAGCTCAAAGGAAGGAACAAATAAGCTTGTAAATCTGGACAAACCTGGACTGTTTGTTATTGTTTGTGATTTACAATCATTAGAACATTAACCATGGTATCTAAATATTCAGACTTATGCAAATTCTGAATGTAGACTCCACATTTTCCCACAGATTTTAACATTAGTGTAATGTTCAACATGGCTAAGTAATCAGGCTGAATTAAGGCATGAATCACTAGAATGGCAAATATGTTTAAAACATGTCAAAAACATTTTCCATTAGGTATTCCAAGGAATACAGAATCATATTTTCCACAACATAGCTCCAATGTTTGATTAGCAGGAAATGGCTGTATACAGCTCCCTCTGTAGGGCATTCACCTGAAATGCAGGTCCAATACAGTGCTGCTAAGAGATCCAACTCTCTAGTTTGCGCGACTACGTCAAGGTCAGGGCAAGGTGTCTGGGGGTCACGTTAGACCCCTGCCTGTGCACTGTTTTTGTTGGGGTGCAAAGGACAGGGTGTCCAAAATACTAAAGTCACACTTTAAAAATGTCACTGCATTACAAAAAAGTTTGTAAAGTTCTAAATAAAAAATAGTTATACTACAAGACAATTATCTAATTATTAACCCTTATTAGAATACATTTTTGTTTCTCCAGGATACCGAGTTAAAGAAACTTACTTCATATATCTACAAAAAAGAGCCTGAAAGCAGCTGTACAGTTGGTTCTAAGAAAAGGTATAGCATAATTTGTTGGCAGATGCCACTTGGTTTAATAAATTATTATCTTATACAATGACATTTAAGAGTCCAACTACTTTAATGCAACCACATTCTCAAGGCCCCAACATACCGTTCTGTCCAGAGTAACTCACGCTCTTCCTGCAGAATGTGAGGACTTCCATAGTTTAATTTGGCTGCAGTGCTCTCTGAAACAGTAGGGGGCCGGCAGGCAGGCTGAGTGGGGTAGATGTGAAACAGCTCCTGGGTTTAAAGTTGGGCCGCTCTGCACTCACAGGAGTTGGGTTAATTCTCCGGGAGGATTTGGGTGTCTGTCGGCAACGACAGTAACATCTGAACTCTTACATGTTGATCTTTGAGTCAGAGCAGGGCCGCGTTCAACTCCACTTTACTGTCCAGCAGCGATTCCAAAAGAACCGCTATTCTGCTCTGACACACAGGAGAGTGACGTTTTTCTAGCCTAGGCCGGGATTGGCTGATCAGGGAAGCGCGCGTCAAACGCAACGGCAGTAACGTCTTTGATAGTACTTCAAAATAAAAGTTCATGAGCGTTATGTACCTTCCGTTTTGTTAGTTTAAATACATGTGAAATAAAATTGTTCATATGCGTCTTTGCAACAAACATTTAAATGTAGTTTGTTCTGCTTTTAATTTATGTCATACAAATATCATGATAAATATTTGTGTTGTATTTGTATTTCATTTATTTATTTATGTAGCATATTTACTTATCTGTAAATGTTTTTGTTTATTTTATTGTAGTTATTATTTTCATTATTAATCCCAGTTGTCTTTTCTTCTTGTGAGAGAAACTGATATTGCCTAAAGACTATCCTGTGTAAATCGTGACTTTATTTTGCAACAGCAAAGTTACACAGGGCATCGGGCTCCAAAGTGTACAACAGAACAATGAACCAATTGTTTGTCCTTACTCATCTATAAAATATTGTGAAGACAAAGTATTGTAAACTAACCATGCAAAAGCATAAACAAACCCATTTATGTCTACAGACAGGACTAGAAGACCATGGACAAACATGAGGAAGAATGAATACTTTGTTGAAATGCAGTAAAATTAGCATATCATAGGAGATGCATTTGCTGCAGTGTTTCTGCATCACAGCTACAATGTAAAACTCTGCTCTTCTTGTTTGCACTCTGCACACTCCATGTAGGTGTGCCTTCCTTGTAGTTGTATGTCTGTTAGCCTCTGATTTCTTATCTGAGTTTATTTAGAAATTAATTCATTTGGGTTATATTTACATGGTGAGCTATCTATTACGGTAAGCAGTTTACTACAAATATTATCAGAGTACATTGGGAGTGTCCTATGAATGTACTAGGAGTGTACTACTAGGATTGCACTGTGTAAGAACATTGTGTAAGGAGCATAACAGGGAGGCTGGTAACAGGTCTTTGCTTGTTCAAGCCTTTCCTGCCCCCTGGAGAAATTGTATACCGGCTGTTTTCTCTTAATACAGCCTAATAGCTTAGGGCAGCCTCCACAAATAATGAAAAAATATTCAGGTTATGAAAGTTATGTAATAATACCAATCTTGATCAATCCAAAAACTTCTAGTTGTTTAACATTATGATTATATAACTTAATAATTATTAGATTATAATTATAACAATTATCATTAATAACATCGTTATTAATTACATTGTTATCATTATAACAATTATTAGTATTTAATATAAATACTTTCTATAATGGATTTATTTAATACAATAATAATAATTTATTTACAATAATCAAAACCATGTTGGTTTGTTTAGATATTATATTTAGAGGCCAATAAATAGCGTGGCGCTGCAACATTGTATATCACAGCAAATAGTTAAAAGCTGCACAGTGCAATGGGCGGTGAGTGACAGCCGGAGGTTCAATAGAACAGAAGAATTTCCAAGTTCTCCCACCAGCTTCTGTGGGCGTGTCTTAAATGTCTCGGCGTGTGTATTTCTGTTAGTGCAGCTGAAGTGCGTACTGCCCCAGCGCCCTCTCCACGAGAATGCGATTATTGCTATGTACGTTATTTTCCCAAAGGTTGCTTTATAGCAACAGCTACGTTTATGTGTTCGAGCTGTGATCGACTGTATTTTAGTGCGCATTAGTGTCGTGCACGAGCAGCGGAGAGAGTGCGCGCTCCGATCACGCAAGTAATGCCGTCTACGATGGAGGGCTCATCGGGGGAAGGTGACCTGTTTACCGTGAAACACGAGCTCAGAAACGGTAAATGAACGCTGGACGTTCAGTCTTGCGCTCTACTTAAAAAAAATAGTTCATCCACTTTCCTCGTCTTGAAGTGTTTTCCTTACAGCATGACAGAATAGATAGTTTTAATAATAGCTTGTTTTAGCTGGTGGTAAAACACGAAGTAGTGCTGTTAGTGCATTGGTATATTGACGTGCGTCCCAAAATGATTCATCAACCCGGTTTACTTTGGGATTGTAGGGTTAGTGCATGTACAGTTTCGTAATTTATTGTCCAGTACCCACAGTTACACGATTTAAGTGAATGTCTTGTTGTTACAAATGCTGTATTAGAAGGAAACTATATTGACAGTAGGATTAAAGGACTAGCGAGGTATTTAACAGCTTTAACTGCATTCGTTATGTGTCAGGGGTTTCATTAGTTGCTCAGTCATTCTGCAATCCCAAGGAACCCAATTACTGAAGCCAATTTAATCTCTAGGGCCCTGGTGAAATGGCTCTATATAGGAAATAAAGTCACCAGGTTATTGATCTTAGCTTGCTTGTCTCATCAGATTTTGTATCAGGTTACAGATGTTTAGTAACTAAGTAATAAGCATTTGTTATAAAGTCTCATGTCAAGAGTTCTGTTTTACTTCTCTGTCATAATAGTTTCAAGTACAGGTAGAGATATTGGCCCGACTGATAAATGGACATTTTGGTATTTGGCCGATGTGATGGACAATAACAGAAGTGGTCACTCCACCTGGTGTTACTTAGAAAGTCTACCAACAGCCCTTTTCATATTTTTTTTCCAATTATTATTTAGTGAATTAGTCATTTTTTAAATAAATATCGTGTAAAATAAACATTTGTTTAAATTAGTTTAAATTAAACAATCTCACTCATGTTTGAGGCTTGTGTAAGAAAGTAAACTAAAAACCAATAGTTACCAAATTCTCTCCATTAATACCTTTTGATCCTAAATGGAGAGAAAGTTATGGTCAGGAAGTCTTTTCGTTAATAAACATGGTTGTGTTCATGGGCCTCTCGTGAGTGCTGTTGCACAATCTCCTTCCTCCATGCTTTACCCACACCTAAAACATGCTGCTTGATATCCAATCAGATGATGTGGTAACAAGATGTCCTTCCAAAATCAGATATTTTGTAGAGAGAGAGAGAAAGAGAGAGAGAGTGATATCAGAGTAACATGGTGTTGAATTTTGCATACAGTGCAGTGCTGTTGTCTTGCATTGGGTGGGATTAACAGCAGGAATGTGTTCACCTCAATGGGAATGCTCACTGGCGTCAGTGACCTTGCTTTAGGCAACATGCTAACATATACCAACCACATGTTTGTTATCTTCTATTTCTCTGTTAGAATGAGCCCAAATAATTGGTCCAAATAACCAGGCTTTTTAGCTTTGCATTTTAGCTTTCCTGTAGCTCAGTAGTTAGAGTATGGCATTAACAACGCCAAGGTCGTGGGTTCGATCCCAGGGATTGCACATACTTAGAATGTGTAGTACAATAAATGTAAGTCGCTTTGGATAAAAGCGTCTGCCAAATGCATAAATGTAAATTTTATAAATAGGCCCGTGTGGAATTTATTGCGGAATGCTGCCGATTTCGACAGAATTTAGACACCCTTCTTCCACAAGGGTTTACAGATACCGTTCCCCTTAACGTTTGTTTATTAAATATTTTGACTAATTTCATTATCAGTTTGTGGTAATATCAGCTCTGTAGGTAGAGTTGAAAGAAACTGACAATGTGGAGCTTAAAATACAAGGTCTCAGTTCACACGAGTGCTATAGAAGATTGGCTTCATTGGTGTCTAAGTGAAGAACTTAATTTTTCAGCTGTGTAACCTGTTGTGATAGATGCGTTTATATCTTTCCTCAGCCAATCTGACAGGTCACGTTGAGCGTGTTGGCATTGAAAACTTTGAGCTGTTGAAAGTGCTGGGAACTGGAGGTTAGTGATGGTTCAAGTAGCCTAACCTTGTGTTCTGTTCTTATCATTGGTTCTGCTCTACTAACAAATCATTTTTCTCTGCACAGCCTACGGCAAGGTCTTCTTGGTGCGCAAAGTGAGTGGGCATGATTCAGGTCAACTGTATGCCATGAAGGTGCTGAAAAAGGCCACTATTGTGCAGAAGGCAAAGACAGCAGAACATACGCGCACAGAGAGACAGGTTCTAGAGCACATCAGACAGTCTCCTTTCCTTGTTACACTTCACTATGCCTTCCAGACGGACACCAAACTGCATCTCATTTTAGGTATTTTCTCTTGATCCTTGTGCCTCTCTGTCACTCTCTCGCTCTTCCTTTTGCTCACTCTCTCTTGATCTCTCATGGATTGCAAACGCTGCATCTCATCTCATTTTAGGTATTTTTCTCTCTCCCTATCTCTCTCTCTCTCTTATATGGATTGCAAAAATGCATATTGTACATATTGTGCTTTCATTTTACTTCTGCATTTAAAAGAGTGCAGTCTGTGCAGCTGGAATCTTTTCTGATCCAATGTGCCTTTGCATGCAATCCTGGTAGAGCATGACGCTACAAACGTCAAGGTCATGGGTTCAATTCCCAGGGAATGCACGTACTGATATGAAGGCACTTTGTATTAAAGTGTCTGCTAAAGTAAGTAAATGTTCATCAGTGATGCTCGTCATGCTCTATAAGGATTACATATAAAGGTGAACTAAGGGTTTGCTGACTATTAGTGCCCTGCATGAGAAGCAGAATTCAGGATATTCAGGCTGAGATTCCAAATCATAGGTAAAAGTGTATGTGTTTAGTCCATATGGCACTGCACAATTTATGCGCATAAATTTATCACATCACTTATAGCGGACAAGGAATTTTACCCATTAGTCATTGTGCTCCACCGCGGTACCACAAATTGTTTTTTCTGCTCTCTTCTTGACAACTGGTGTTTCAAACAAGTGTATGTCATTACGATTCCAACAAATCAAACATAATATTTAAGCTTTTTTCATGGAGAATGTGAAAATTTGAATTAAAGAAAATTTGCTTGTTATGTCCCCAGCACGGGTCACATATGCACTTATGTAAAAGTATGATAATATATGTTAAACTTTCATTTTTATTATCGCTTTTGAAACGCAAGGCATTTCAAATGAATGATTTTGGTCAACTTCTACCCTGCTGAGTGTGTAGGAAGCAGTGAACACGGTGTAGGGGCCCCTTGAATCAGAACGCCCTTTACGTGTTGTTTTAATGCAAAACTATAGTCTGTATGTCACTACAGGAAATCTTGGGTTTTGTGGTGACGCTCAGAACCAGTTGTGTCAGCATCAGCAATAAAGCAGGATTTCACAGTAACTGTAAATAACCAGGTGTATTTGTGATATCAAAACTGTTTACGGTTTGATTTTAAAACCTTCTATTGCAGACTATGTGAATGGAGGTGAGATGTTCACACACTTGGTCCAGAGGGTTCGCTTTAAAGAACAAGAGGTTACGTTGTACAGCGGGGAGATTGTACTAGCACTGGAGCACCTGCATAAGGTAAAAAAATTGCTGTAAAAATGGCACATTTATTTGCACTGTAATCCATTTCTTCCACAGTACTTTGCAGCCCATTTAGGCTAACAGCTAAAGTAGTTTCTTCCTTATCTTACTTCTTTTCTCCCCTGCCTACTCAAATCAATTCCTCTCAGCTAACCAGGCCAGGCCAACTATATCTGCAGTGCTCAAAGATTTCTCAAAGGCTTTGTTTACAAAAAATGGAAGAGAACTGTGTTTAATGCATGCTTGTTCTCTACATAGCAGCCATTATTCAGAAGCAAGAGAGTTGCCCAAGGGGCCAGTGCGGTGTTTGTAAAAAGGACCTTGACAGTGAGCTTCGCATTGTTTTGGTTCTGTCTTATTTTGTGTCATGATCTATTATGTCACCATTTAGTATTTATTCTAGTGACAGTAAATTTTCCAGTTGAATGGCTTCATGTTGAATGGCTGCAGTGTATAAATTATTTTGAAATGTATATTAAATAGAAGGTTTAGTCGCAAGTAGATGAATAAATAATTTTGGTAAACACAAAAGAAGTGATTAATGATTTAATGACATGGAAGTACCACATCTAAAAACAGATACATTTTTGTTCCTGTTTCATTTTTCAGCTTGGAGTTGTCTACAGAGACCTGAAACTTGAGAACATACTTCTTGATTCGAACGGTCATATTGTGCTGACGGATTTTGGCCTCAGTAAGGAATTTCATGAGGTGAGGCTTGCGCTACATATTTTTTTTTGCTGCCAGAAAACGGCACCTTTCGCATTTCGGATTCCTGACTGTTCTCAAAATTTTGCTGTTGTGATTGGTTCGCCTGTGTATATTCATTTACATTTAGGCATTTGGCAGACGCTTTTATCCGAAGCGACTTACACTATATTATACTATACATTGATCACTATGCGTTGAGTATGTGCAATCCCTGGGATCGAACCCATGACCTTGGCATTGTTAACGCCATGCTCTAACCACTGAGCTACAGGAAAGCTGTTACGGTTGTGAAATCATGCTGTGTTTGAGGCACAAAGTTAGGGCAGTGTTCCCTCTAAGCACTTCTGATGGTGGTGCCATGCAGGCAGAAAACAGTCAATTCAGAAGGCAGATCGAAAAATGTGTGAAAAGCAGATTTCTTTAATCAGGGCTACATGAATGAGCTGTGTTGCAACGGGAGTCCATCTGCTTGTCCATTGATTTTCAGTGCAGAACTGATGCAGTGAGAAATACTGTGCTAAAAAACGCAGGGCTGATTAATTCATGAGATATTCTTCCAGGAAAAATACTCAAAATAATAACTGATTACAAATACGCAGAAGATCAAAAAAAGGCTGTGTTAATATTATTTTTGATAATATGATATAAAAAGGTTATATTAACAAAAAAGGTTAATTGAAAAGTTAACAGCAATGCTTGGTGTCTTGGGGCTTAGCGTTGAGAATGAGTCAGTGGAAACGTTGCTGTCCTCATTAGACAGTACTGTGATTATCTTGCTTTGTTTGTATCATTGTTTCTATGCATTTCTGATTTCATCACTTGGCTTTCTGTGACGTATTGAGCATGTGATATTCTGTGCTGTTGTAAATGCTGGTGATTTGTCATTTAGCTGCCTAACAGGGAGGTTTTGTTAGAATTGTGAAAATAAATTATGATAAAATTAAACAAATCAGTAATGTTTTGCATTTTATTCATCAATGCTTCTAAAGTAGGGGTCTACCAAACTGTGAAAAAAAAACAGCCTCATAAGGAAATGTTGGAGCAAAAATTAAATAGAACATTAATTGTTTCAATTGTTAATTAATTGCTTTCAATGCATGATTAAAATAAGTTAATTTATATTAAACATTAAAAGTGTTGCGGTTTGAAAAGTGTTTCTGTAGCTCAGTGGTTAGAGCATGGTGTTAACAACACCAAGGTCATGGGTTCGATCTCAGGGATTGCACATACTCAGAAACAATGTATAGTATAATGCAATGTAAGTCACTTTGGATAAAAGCGTCTGCTAAATGTAAAATGAATAGACTTTCATGCTCTTTAACTCGTGTTGCTGGTGCGTTTAATAAAATTTTTAAAAATCGGCTTCTCTTTCAGAATTCTTGTGGTCTGAGGTTGACATCAGTCCATAAGAAATACATGTCTTTTCTTAGCTGACAAATGATTGTTTATTGCTGAGGGCCACCCAACTTCCTGCACATGCATGTTTTGATGTGTCCTGCCACAACAGGGATGTTCTGTCTGACTTGTTTCAATAGTTCACAATGCCTCTAGCCCTCCCATGGATGTAATTACAGCCAGAGCTGTTTATTCAAAGCTGTAATTATTTATCATGCAAGTTTTGACCATGTTCTTTGTTCTTAAAGCTTGAAATATATTCATTCTTTTGTTTTTCACAATTTGACCTTTGTTTTACCAGTGAACAACCTGTTTAAGCCAGAATTTCTTTTACAATGCGGTTTAAAAACATGCCTTTAGCAATTAAGACTTTATAGCGTGCATATAACCCGGCACACACAAAACAAGTAAATTCATCTGACAAAAATATGCAGATTTTGAGATGCATAAAGAAAATCAATTAATAAATGTACATAGGAACTAATTATAAAAGCCATGTGCTTGTAACAATTCTCAAACGTGGTGAGCACATGCTCACAAATGCTCATAGGGTATTTTAGAGGATTTTTCCAGATGTTTCCATATCATTTGTTTCATAAGTATGCTGTATAATTTCAGAAAGCAGTTTTGTCCAATTTAAAAAGCACAGATGGTACGTTTAGTCTTAGCCGCAATGTTGTCTAAGTGTGCAATTAATCATTCCATTATGAAGAATTGAGATGAGACACATAGTTCAGTTCTGAGATTTTAAAGACTATGTTGCAATAGTATTGTCACCGGGAACACTGCGTAATAGCCAGAGTCTAATTTTGGAACTCAACTGAGTGATTCACAGTGTTTAAAGACACAATGATATTTCCAATTATGCATCATGTAAAAGCATTTATCTGATTACTATTACCGTTTAAGGCAATATTGCAGTTACTATAAATGCACATAACACCGCCTCACCGGATGCAAAAATCGTGTCATGATGCGATACGGCTAGATCACTCTTAATTTAATTAGTTAAGCTGTCTAGGCTGTAAGCACCTGTTGTGTTGTGTCACAATGCCCTTTCAGTCAACAACCCCCCCCCTGCCTGTCTGAAATAAAATGATTTTATTTACAAATACTAACCTGAAATGTATTTTCTTTAATTGGAATATTCATATTTATTCATAAATCAGTATAAGTAAAAAATTATGTTTATGTAAATGTGATAATTGGTTCGTTTCTGAACTACACCTCTGTTTTGTAGGTAGAGAGGGCTTATTCCGTCTGTGGCACTATTGAGTACATGGCCCCCGAGATTGTAGCAGGTGGAGAGTCAGGACACGACAAGGTAAAACAAACCTCTAACATCCCTTCATTCGTCACACATTCAGCACCGTTTATGAGGCATTTATTGGCTCTCTGACGCTAGTAAGATTCTGTATTGCCTGTTTGAGCAGCCTGACACATCACCTGTTTGTCTATTATAATTATGTATTTACATATAATCTCTATTTGGAAAAGTGAAGTTGAACAAAGTATGATTGTGCTGTACCAATGTGCTCCTGCAGGCAGTGGACTGGTGGAGTATGGGAGTTCTGATGTATGAGCTGTTGACCGGAGGCTCTCCTTTCACTGTGGATGGCGATGAAAATTCTCATTCTGACATTGCCGAGTAAAGACCTGCATGCACACACACACACGCTCAGAGCTGAGTGCTCCGTGTACTCTAACAATATGACCACTAGTTCCCATTTCATTATCTAGAGAGCCATCTTGAGACATTTTGATTGTATCATCCTGTTGAGAAATTTAATTTTAAAACTGTATTCTGCACATTTGCACTTTTGCAAGATTTTCATTGCAGTTTTGAAATAACTCTACAGTACATGTACAGCTAAGATCAGTTCTCTCTTTTGACCCAATAGAAGAATTATGAAAAAGGATCCCCCATTCCCTAAAGACATGGGGTCCCTGGCCAAAGACATTATCCAGCGACTGCTAATTAGAGACCCAAAGAAGAGGCTGGGCTCCGGGCCCTCAGGCGCCCAAGATGTAAAAAGCCATCCATTTTACCAGGTGAGAGAAAAATGGATCAAGTCTAAGTTCCATAAATTTCATCTCGGATGAAATTGTAGCATAATTTTCTTTTTCTGTTTAATCTTCTCAAACAGCTTCTCAGAGCCTGTTTAGATACATTTACACTTTAAATGACTAACAGCAAAAATCTTGTACTTTTGTTGAGTCAGAAAATGAACTGGGAGGATCTAGCTTCTAAGAAGGTTCCAGCTCCTTTTAAGCCCGTCATTCGCGACGAGCTGGACGTGAGCAACTTTGCGGAGGAATTTACAGAGATGGACCCAACTTACTCCCCAGCTGCGCTTCCAAACAACTGTGACCGCATCTTCCAGGTGAGATGTTCTTACATGTACAAATTCTTAACATGAGATCATGAAACTGTTATGAATGAGAATATGGGTTTGTCAATGGCTGAGTACAGTGACCAAATTGCAACACCCACCATTGGTGGGTGAATTGAAGAAAATAAAATAACATAAATATAATATACAATATCAATATAAATTGTAACATATACATGTAATATATACACTTAAGTTTCCACTGAAGTATAACAGTGCGTGTTTTACTGCTTACAGTGGGGGTGACTGAAGTTTATATCCATTGAACTTAAAACATAGAATTTATAGCTGCCCACGAGTGGACATTTGATGCTGGGTTAGGAGGTATAATTGTTTGGTTAACCCTCGGTTATTAGTAAGCAGGAAGTACCGAGGTGGATGTGGGCCATTCAGCCTTTTCTAATGATCACTTGCGCACCGTGAGCCCGGCTGTCTCTGTTGGTATTCAGATGAATTAGAGAGCTGTTTTGAGATGTAATTATGGTGATATGGAGATGGATTGAAGCATCGGATGCGAATGACTATTTTTGATGCCGCTTGATCCATAACGTTGCCTATAGCATGATGCCAGCTGAAACGGGAGACTGCGAAAGAGATGCTGTTTATGATTGCCTTCTGAATCCTTCAGTCTGGCAGATCAATGCCACCATTAAACGGCTCTGTCGTGGAATAAAAGGTCGCCGTCTGCGAGAACAACCATGTCTGGCTCAATTACTCCTTCAACCTTTGATTACCAACTTCATCTTGGCTTTTCTGAGCGTTCGCCTTTCATGTGCGCTGGAATTTTGATCCTTCGTAATTCTCGGGCGGTACAATTGCAGAGACGTGCGCAATGATGATAACTTTCGAAACGCTAACCCCCCCGTTCTTCACCACGCACACACAGACACATATAAACTCAGCCACCCCCTCAAACTCCTCACAAACTGAAATTAAGCTGCATTAGAGGACTGCTGTAATTTGAAAAGCAGGGCAATCAAATACCTTGGCTTAGCAATTAAAAGCATTTGAACCATTCATCTCCCCATGCTTCCGTCCAGCCGGCCACTCCTCCGCCAATGTAGCGCACACAGCTGCAGTCTGGCCGTGTAAGTGGGGCATGGACTGTCAGAGGCTTTATTTAGATGGGACTTGGCTAACTGCTGCACATGGTGCAGTCATTGCAAACAATGTGATTTTAAAGAAATTATAAAACTATGGACCTTCATTTCCCGTACTTTCAAAGTTATATACTGAACTGTTGATAAAGTTCTTTAGGTATGTAGTATACATTTAGAAGTAAATAATTGGGTCAAATTCTTTTTTGTAATTAACATTTACATTTACATTTAGTCATTTAGCTGACGCTTTTATCCAAAGCGACTTACAAATGAGGAAAGGAAGCAACTTCGATTACAATAAGAGACAACAT
>JAZGTJ010000236.1:0-21753 GCA_036877575.1 Botia almorhae
AATTATACCTTTAATTTCCTTGATTATTTAATCATACTGCAGCAAACACATTACAGGCGAATTAAGTTTCAGTGGCTTGTGTTTCGGAGCAGTTCTTAATATCCACGCGGGTTGATTACATGAAATAATGATTCACTATTTTGATTAGTGCCGTTTGTGCAAAGTATCTTATTTTTGTTGTTATACACATCTTAAATAAATCATTATATATATCAGATTAAGAGAATATTCCTGAACAAGTATTCACAGTAGCCATACATTAGTGCCACATACATCATGTTGTTTGCTTGACTTTGTTTTGTTACCGCAATTCATAGTCTGGTCTAAAAAGAGCTCATGGTTTCTAGTTGTAAAGCTCTATGTGATCCCCTGTTGTCAGAGCTCGTGGATTCACTGCCATTATTTCTTTTCCCCTAATGCCTGGAACCATTACTCACAACTTGAGCTAATCTGAATGTTTCAGGCGAACTGAAAATAATCCCGCTCTTGCTAAAGGCAGAATTCCGAAAGTGGTTTGTTTTCACCGCTTCTGTGCCTTTCATTATCTGCCGTGCCAGAATATTTGTACAGCCTCTTGTTTAAAAAGCTCCTGGAGACGGGAATCATGTCAGCCGAGATTTAGAATCCCATTGTGGAATTGGTTCTAAATGTGAATAAATTCCATGGGATTTTAAAGATTGTTCTGACCAGAGCGCCCCGTATGTAGCGTAGGATGTCTGTGAAAGGAAAATTGGATGTTTAAATCTTGTTTTGTGCAGGATTAAAGTTCTGTACTGAATCTCTGTATTCATTTATCAGTCAAGGGCATCAAGGGAGGTTCATTTTGTGTTTATTTATGTTTGTCTGTGGGTCTCTCTGTGATCCCTTTAGTATCAGCCTCCACAGTGACAATCTGAAGCACTAGAGCCTTCGTATTTCAACCTTATAGTTTAGTTCACAGCTCACCTGCCCTTACAAAACACTGTAAAGTCCAGCCAAGCAAACCATTAGTAGTTTGTTTTGCTCTGTCTCTGCATAATGAGGCTCTGATGTAGTCTCAATACGAGACATTTTTGTTTGTGGCAGCATGTTCCTCAATACCTGAGGTGTTAGGAGGGTCCCAACCCTATATTAACGCTTCTGTACAGTGAGAATTATTTGATAATCAAGCTTATGTGTTATTTAGCCACAAGACCTGTTGTTTAAAGACCCCATGAAATGATAATTAGAGCTTTGGTGTCTTTAGTCTAATCTTTGAAGCCATCTATATGCATATTGTGTGCTAGCGTGGAAGACAGACATATTTTTCATATGGTGTAAATCTTTCACCTTTTACTGAAGAATACAGAAACCAAATGTCTTTTTTGATTACTGATTGTGTAGCCTACATTAATCACCATAAGAACACCAAGGTGACATACAAGAAAACCAAAATTCTTTAAAAGAATATTCTCACCTCCTTCAAAAAACATAAACTGATGTTAGATGTTTCAACAGAAACTGTATCAAATGAAATGTTTTCAGGGCTCTGGCAACTAGTAATCAGAAAATATTGAACATTCGGTTGTACAGCGGGAATTTACGAAGGAATAACATGGAATATGTTCATGGCAACTGGTTTCAACAGAATGTGCTTTAATTTAAGTTAAAGTAGGCGATTTCACAATTTGCAGAATCGCAAAAATAATGGCTGCTTTTTAAACTCTCCCCCATCTGCCATTGTCCAAACAAACAGATTGTTATTGTGTTTGGTGCTGCAAGTGGTGCAGAATTAATACATTTTACCTTTAGGTGGTGATGTTTGTTTAGATCAGGTATCTGATGCTGTGACTAAGATGATCAATTACAATTATGGGTTACAATAATGTAGGTTTTAATAATTAATTTTGTAATAACGAATAAGTCATATGGTTTAAAAGTCTACTTTCCTTATTCTAGTTATAGTTGTACAGTGTATATACAAATGACAAATTCATTCACTAACATGATCAGCTGCACATTTTTAGCAAACTCAGTTGCTGTTGCTTGACAGTAACTTTTGTGTTTGTACATGCTGTAATGAATGCCAAAACATGCTAATTCTAAAATAACATTAATCAAATAAAGTCGGACTCATTGGGAGTTTGGGAGAAACCCAAAACAAATATTCCAGAGAGCTCTCCAGTAATTGTGGGCCAGTTATTGTATACCATTAATCAAGTAGCTAATGCACATTTTTTATTAACACACTCAGATACACAGCTTGTCTTTTACTCCTCCAGGGTGTGATAAAACCTTTTACATTTACTATCTACCCATTAATTATTTAGCTTTTGGAGCTTCTTAAAATGAACTTTTCAACATCCTGTTGAAAAAGGCTAGTTTTAAACCAAACCGATAATTTTACTATACTAGCCAGAAAAAATGGTCAAACAGTATTTCAGTACTTCATAATGTTCCTGCGTGGGCAGGAACCTTTAGGTGAGAATAGTTTTGTTTGCGTGTCTGTTGTGCGATGTGCAGCGTAACAAGCGTATTTTACAGCATGATGTAAGACAGCAGCTAAAGAGCCTATTTAGTGCCCTGGTCGCTGTCCAGGGTGCTGAACCCACATTAATATACTACAAATGATGTAGAAACAATAAAACAATAAACATCTAAGTTTCATCTCATAGGACACTACTGACGTATTGCCGACATGTCAAGGTTTTGTTTGTGTTTGGTCCTCAGTATTGAATCTTAGCCTGTGTACGGCGATTCAGTTTTATCGCTTTGGGTTATTTTTCTGTTGAAACAGACAGGTAAAAGATCAGTTTGAATGACAGGTCAGTATCTCCCGTGAGATCCATGAGTCAAAAGACTGTCTGCGTATCTGTGATTTTTAGATTGGGTTGTAAGTGTGAGGGGATTGTAGAACTGTGGGTCATTGATTCCCACCTTCAGATTAATGAGTGCAAATGAAATCTGAATTTTGTTGGACATGCCAAAAGAAGCACTGTGATATTGTTTTCCATCACTTAATTTTCATTCTCTTCTCTTTTCTATCCCAGTGGTGACATGCTCGAGGTTACCAGATGGGATTTGGGGCTTCTGTTCTCCCCTGTCTATTCCACAGCCTGAATGTAAATTAGGATGCAGAACATCTTGTCAGTTTTTGCCCCTTCCATTTGCTCTCTCACTGTCAGTACCGCTACAATGATGGGAATATTTTCACACATGGCTGGGCATCTTCAATGGGTTTCTCACAGTCCCTGATGACCACCTTAGACAGCATGCTTCGCAGCACACTAATGACCACTTTTTGTCTTTCATTGAGGAACCATTTCTCACACCCTGTCCTGCCCTGTCCAGTGTAGATATGTGTCCTTGCCCTGTCCAGTGTAGATATGTGTTCTGCATGTTTCAGAAATAGTTCCGGTCCTGGATCCTGATTGGCCAGTAGCCGTGCTTTATTCACGATAAAGCACAAATATGACCTCTTCAATGAGCTTCTATTTGTAACGTTGCACGGTTGATTTATTTTTATTGCGTAGCATAGTAACATAAACAGGACGGCTTGCTTCATGCCTAACATGCCTAACCTTATTGTTTAAAGAAACAGCTGGTGTGAAATCTGATTGTAAAAGGGGTTAATCAGCTATCATTCTCATATTTTCTTAAGAAAATACCAGCAGATACAATAATCCAGATACAATAATCATTACAGATGGAATAATTTCCATTAATCTTAACACATGAGTAAACTGAGACAAAATTACATATCTGTAAATAGAACCAATCAGCTGCTTTAGTGTGAATGACATCACACTTGCTCTGATGCTGTGGAATTACACAATTAGACTATTATGAATCCAGAAAGTTAATCTTATGCAGGAAACTATGTAAATATCAATGGTTATTACACAGAGATTTGGCACCAATGAGTGTGTGTGAAAGTATGTGTAAATGATTGATTGTGAAAGGGGTCGTCTTGTGGGGGCTTATGGGTATACAATCTTATCTACGTGAGATATCATGTCAAATTGTGAGGCAAGAAACATTGGTGCCAGAGACTAATGTCACTATGTGGATGCAGGGTGAGACTGTAGGAATAAAGAAACAGGTGTTATTTTTGGCTGGCAAATGCCATACGCTGCCTGTTGAGGGTCCACAGAAGGCGACCTTTCCAGTGTGCCTGTGTTGCCATAAAAAAAGATGACAGGCGCAGGAAATTAGATTTAACGAGAATAAAACTGTTCACCCAAAATAAAACATCTGAGACAATAGACCAGTCACGTAAGACCAACTCGAAGTGGTCATTGATTTGTCAATGGCTTGTCAATAGTGATAATACTTGACAACAACACAATATGATAAAGGAAAAACTTTTCATTGCTTTCGATAATGGATCTGTCTCTGAATAGACTGAGGCAGACAAGTCATTAAAAGCCATTAGGAACCTCATCGGACCTGCCTTAACATTTAATCCATCTCACAAAGTCTTTATCATCCCTCACAATGCGCTCCGTTCCAAAACTTTGTGAGTTGCCTACGGAGGCAGCATTTTAAATCATCATTGGTCTTAAAATGACGAATGCTCCCAGCTGTTCCAGAAGTTAGACATTTTAATTATGCTACTTCCTAAGATACCTCATTTTAGCCAAATTCTGCTTCAGTATCATATGTATCCTTCACAGAGAAGGCAATCCCAGAATGCATTGCAATGAGAACAGTGAAAGGATAAATCCACGAGAACAATAACTGCCAGATGAAAAGAAAGGGCTGTTTATTATAAATGTAATTAAAATTATTATAATTATGATTAAAAATAGATTATTTTCCCAATATTTGTATTCTTCACATTTTTTTGTCATCAGCTTAGCATCATGCTAATGACAAGCTATATTGAAATTAATCGTCATTTGAGGGTTCCAGTCAAATTTGAGGTGCCTGTTAGGCTGTTGTCTTAGCAGGCGGTGGCCAGGGAGGCAGCTCACTAGATTTCAGAGCTGTTTACTTGCCAGCAACAGACTGCCACACTTTTTTAAAGCATATTGGCTTTGCACAGGCCCAAACAGCTCTCTGCCAGTCATTCTCACAAGCCCTTCAGAATTCCTGCTTACACTGCTGCAGCCCTGCTTATTATGTATTTAAAGCACTGGATGGTTTCCTGCTTGTTTCAGACCGTCGACCTCCCTTCTGTCAAAGCCACCAGGAGACCGATGAAAGCTTTATGGAGAGCGAGAGGCTACATAATATCTGTATTTACCGACAGCACAAAATATCTACACATACGCATGTTGTATTTTATTAAGCTTCCCATTGTTATAGATTACAGAGGACACATAGAGCAATGCAATAATAGAATGTTGTATGTTTTATGAATATTGATGCGTAGAGGCAGACATTCGGGCAGCGTATTGACAGACTGCTACATGACAGTTGTGAATATGCAGAGATCTGGGGGTGGGAGAAGCTTCATGTTTTTGCAGTACACAGGAGAGGAGGCTGACCCATTTAAATGGCAGATTCAACGCGTGTGGTGCCTCACAATAAGGTGAGATGGCAGACGAACTACTAGACTGTGTCAAGAAAAAGGAAACGTGGGCACTCAGAGCAGAGGCATTGATGAGATCTGTTTCTAGTGAGCATATGGAGAATGATTGCATAGACTATAAAATTAGACATCACAATATGTGAGGAACGCTCGGGCTGTGGGTTTTACATGATTATGTAAATTTTGTGTGTGTTTTTGTGAGAATGTGTGCAATTTTTTGTCTTTTCAGTCAGGTTCTGTTCATAATTCTAGTCATCTGTACAGTTTTACGTATTTGGATAAGGAAGTCATTTCTTTCATTAGATCTCCAAGTTCAGTGACTCCCCCCTCCAAATCTCTGCCCTCCAGTATGTGGAGCTTCAAAGCTAAAGATTTCTCTCACTCTCTCTTTCTCTCTCGCTCGTATTTTCCTTTCTTCACTATCTAACCCTTTTCTCTCCCTCAATCCCTCTTGCTGTCCTTTCCCAGATAAAAAGCAACACATTCAGATTAGTGAGATGCTCACAGAATGAAGGAAGGTTGTTTTTGGATTAGACTGAGCAAATGACTCAGACTCGCTTTGTCTATAAAGCCTTAGTGTGCAATGATGCTTACAAAGTAGCAACGTTCTTAACTGAATGACTCTGTTGGACTCTGTATTTTGTTCATTCAGCGTATGCTCCATTATTTACTTTCAAAAGATATTGAACGTCCTTTCATGCAGTTTTTATATAAAGGCTAGCTGACACAACCCAGACAAATAACAAACACCAAATTCCAATGACGGTCAGGTTTTGTTGATAAGTGTGCTGCAACACTAAACCATAAAAACGGCTTTTAAAGCTGCAGTACATAACTTTCACCTCACTACTGCCATCTCTGTTTGAAACATAAGATTGCAGGTTACTTTAAGTTCTTTTGACTTCAACGTCAGGAAATGAAGCCAAACTGACATTTCCTGGAAATCGGATGCGACAGCCTTTGTGCTGCAGTATGCATTAATCCTTTTTATGTTTGTCTGGGCAATGAATGTGAACTTCAGAATGTTCGAAATGTCGCTGTTAATTGGCATTCACTGGTACAGTGTGAACCAGCCTTAGTAAAACAGAGCATTCTTATACCCTCCTCAAGGTATATTTATAAAGGTTGTGAGAGGAATATAACGTTCTGTTTAAAGCCTAGAGAAATATCAACTTATTTCATTGATGTTATTGATGTTACATAATTCATCAATGTTATTGACTTCGACACCGCTGAGTATGTCTGCAGAAATTGTTATTTTATAAAATCACGCTGTTGGTGTGTGCTGTTATTTTCTACTGGAGTCATTGGAGCTGATGATGTGGGAATATAGGATCTGCCAGCTTCTCCCCCAGCCAGTCAAACGAGCGCTCGCTTAATGATGAAATATGACACCAGTGACATTAAAAGATCCTTAGTAAGGATGACCTTAATTTTCCAGCAATTATGACATACCCTGTCAGGGGAGCGTGAAAGGGCCTGCAACACAGAGAAGAAAAGGAAGAGATGAAAGAGACAATGTGGAAATGAAAGGCTTTCACAGGCCTGAATGTAGAGTCATGGGCGGTAATGATGAAGAACACGCGGCGGTTCTGTTGTTAAACATTGAGCTGACCTGCTGCTTTTCTCAGTTTGTCTCCTAATTGGGTCTCGTACGCTAGTGAGGCACAGATTCATCCTGCTGGGATGTGTGTGTGTGTGTGTGTGTGTGTGTGTGTTGTGCTCCCTCGCTCCTTTCTGAAGTGCAACATGACCGCCTGCCGCCATTGCCCCTAATTGATCTTCATTGTTATGACTCCACACACAGGCAATTGTGAACTTGGCATTTTGAAGGGGTTTAAGTTGAGAATACAAAAAAGAGACTTTTTATATATACACAATCTCTATCTATCTATCTGGCTGTCTGTCTGTCTGTCTGTCTTTCTATCAGATGCACTGGTGTAAAAATAGTCTGTTTGAGTGTCATCAAGTGCTCTCTTTTTTGCATATTTGGAACAGCAGAATAAGAAAATTGTGGGGTAGAGAGAAAGGAAAAAGCAGAGAAGGATAAATGAGAAGGCATGTCTGCCTTGAGAGCCATGTTGGCTTAGATATGCAGATTTCTGGATACACAGAGCGAGTGGTTCTCAGAACCCACTCAGCGCTGAAGTTTTGACATCACTTGAATGGGAACTAGCTAGAGGTGGTTTCAAACTCCCTGCTCTGTCTTAACCAGCACTGCATACAGAGTCCACTCTGAATCTCTCTCTCTCTCTCTCTCTCTCTCTCACACACACACACACACTTTTCTGTGATTCTTTAGTTCTTTTTTAATGCCTTCCATTCTCACATTCTGACACTACCATTGTGATGGCTGCTCATTTCCTTAAATTGGTTCTTTTGAACAGTTCATTTTAATGAACCGGTTCAAAATTTGGAATCGGGAATTCTTTTACCACATCACGTGAGTATGTGGCGTATTTGCATGATTAAACATTCATGTGCCACAGTTGTTACAGCTACGTGTTGGAGTCATGATTCAGTTTGACAAAATATAAAATCATTTTGGTCATGGAGTTTGAATTTACAGTAAACAATATTAAAATTCACCTTTTGAAAACATTATCTAATAAATAACTTTAATTTTCCCACAGAATTCAGCCAGATTTTATGAACCAGTTCAACAAACCCTTAAAAAAGATGCAACTCAAAAGAACAGTTCATTCCCAAATCAACTATTACTTTCTGTCTCTCCACCCTTGCCCACTCTCTCACTCTCTGAGCAAAGGGACACTCAAGGACTTGAACATCCATATTTTACCAGCACTAAAAGCCTTAAGCGTGATTAAGGATTTAACAGTCTTTGTAAGACCTCTTCATATGTATTTAAAACAGCTCTATTGGTTACATAAATTTTATCTTTAATAAATGTGCGCTGCTTCTTGTTAGCAGAGGGACAGTTACAGTAAGACATAGCTGAGGGGTTTTTGTGCAGTTTAGGAAACTACATACAGTTTACACCAGTACACCAGTACACTGGGTCTCAGTTCCAGTCAGGGGGACCAACAGCACATTTTGGTCTTCCCTTATTTAACACAACTGAGGAAAATCATCAGCTCCTTAGCAGGGAGATCCATGAACTGAACTGATCCATAACCGACAAAGCAGAGCTTTGAAAATTTTGAATGGATCATTCTGATCTTTTCAATGAATTGGTTTGGTTGGTTCACAAAACAACTTTAAGTAGACTGGTTTGGAAACACTGAAATGCCAATGAAATAAAATGTGCCCACTAATACAGTGAAACAAACCTGTATGTGTCTGTTTGTGTGTGTGTTTGCGCACATGCTCAGGTGAAGTGTACAGTGTAGCAGCTAGAGTGTCGTGTCAGGGCAGACAGGAAGCATATTGAGAGCTGTATTGTCTGTTATCAAGGGAATTGTGTTGATGGGCACAGCTGCAGTCACTGGTGGAATCCTCAATAGATGGTCACAGCAGATCATGACCAGAAAGCTAAACACTGTATTTATTATCACACTGTGCCACACACACATACATAATCCTGACAGATGCCTTTGAGATGATCCAGACCGTTACGCATGTGTGTATTCAATAAGATGCTTTTGAGCAAGGAACTATGATTTGCAAACCTTACAGTCAGCTTGATATTTTGTCTGTGAATGTGAGCAACGTGTCTGTCCTTAAGCCTTAAGTAAACGCAATAATTACGAGAAAACTCTTTCTAGTTATTAAAATGTCAAGTTTCTTTGGCAAGGTCACAACCGGTGGTTCTGTATTTACAGTCCTCCAGATTTCAAAGCCTGTGCCCTGATTAAAGTTTAAAAGGAAAAATCACATTCAGAGCAGATTTAGGTTCATCTCTTAAAACATCAGACGCTGCTGTACCAGACACCCCCGCAGCCCCCGTGGTGTGGTGGAGGGGGGCTGTCTTATGCGGAGGAGGCTGCAGAAAGAGCATTTGCCAGATGAAATTCTCTCCTGTGATGCTAAAGAAAGATTTTTGAACCAAACTCCATTCTACATTCTGTGTTCGGCAATCTTTTCACCATCATTTACATCATGCTCGGCTGTTTTACTGGTTCTACATTCAATTTTAAAGCCCACCAGATTTACTTACTAAAGCGCAGAAAAGATAAAGGTATAAAAGGTATAAGAATGAGCACAAAATATTTTAATAAAGCACAGCAACAAGTAAAATAAAAAGACAAATAAAAATAATAGTATTGAAAGAGAGCAAATCTGATTAAATGCATGACATCACTACTTGTGGACGGGGCTTAATATCCTGGTTTGTAGAGGCACGCATACAGTGATTGTAGTACATCACTGAACAGAGACAGTATGTTATCATTTCATTGTAGTCTGTGCATGCTCTTTTGCTCAGTATTGTCTGTGAGTGAGCATGAAGCCTCTAGGTCATCAACAGTAGCTCATACTGGGTTGTTTGTTCCCTTTCCCCAGGCTCACTCACATAACTGAGGGCTTTACAATGCTCCTCGCAGCTCTGCAGTTTGCCCTGCACCTTGCCGCTAGTCATGCTGCTGTGGTGTAGCTGCTCAGCATATGTCAATTAATGCAATCAGCCTCTTAATTGATGCATCCATAACATGTCTGCAGATGTAGCCTTACCGCTTCCATGCAATGCCGTGGACTGTTCCTGGAGCTGCTCACTTATGTTTAAATCCCTGAGTTGCATGTAGGGATGGAAATATGATGGACTATTTGCCCAGTCAACCACCTAGCTGAGATAGTAAGGTTGACTAGTTTGAGACTTTTAGTAAATGTCCCTTAAGAAACACAACTGATCCATGTCAGGTGGACCTGAAACTAGTCTTTATTATTTAGGGCTACTGTAAGACTAATTAGTCAACTGGTTGTTTAGGCATCCCACTGACTAGTCAGTTTTTTGCTTGCTCTTGATCTTAGAACATTAATAAAATACAGTTCTCTCAAATGGTATGTGAGAGAAGCCCTCATTGTTGATGAGCGCCATTGGCGGAGCGCTCGCACTAAGGGTGCTGAAAACAGCCTTGGTGCTATTTATAGGCCTGGCATGCATGTGGCAATAGTAGGGAAGCGTGGCTGATGCCAAGTGCATCAAGGAGGTGAGAAAGGGGTGGGTACAATGAACATAGTAATGTCATCAAATCGGATACACTTTGACGAGTAGCTATCAAAGCGATAAGAGAATGCAAAAAAAGGTCACATTACGTTGAAAATTTGAATGATTGCATCATGCATGCGCTGATGCAAATAATGCAAACTCAAAGGGCCCGAGTGGGTTTTGATCTAGCTCACATAAAAGCTAACAGAGGTTAGCCAATGTCACATTAAAGATCGGGCCGATGTGGGATAGAGGGCCTGAATTTGGAACAACAGCCTGGCATCATCACATGTGTGGTGGAAGAAAATCTCGGAATTCTGCAGCTACAAGGAGACAGAGATTCTGATGTGTGTCCATGTGTGGTTTAGTGAAGGGGCCAAATGTTGCAGTCACGCATCCCTGCTCCCGGCTCTTATATAAACTTAAATCCCTTTAGAGGGATTCTTCAAGACTAGTGATAGTGATTGTGACTATTTCATGCTAGAGGCACATATGATTTGATCATTGGAGGAGAGCGAGCGAGCGAGTGAGGGTGGATCAAAGAAAGGGGATAGAAGAAAGGTAGGGAAAAGGATTTAAATTGGTTTCACAGTCCTTTATAGCATGTTTTTTACTTTATAGATGTTGAACCTTTTCTCTGTTTTGTTAATTACCCCAAAGCTTCTTTGAACTATGCTGAAACCTTTGAAAAAATTCCATATATGGGTGTTGATTATTCGATAAAACAGCCCGATAACTTTCATTCGTCTAAAATCTAATCTTTTCTTCGCCCTGGATACATATCACACAGCTTTTAAATTTGACTAAAGAGATCTTACAGAGGCAGTGTGAGTGCAATATGAAATACAAGTGATAATTGTGTTAAAGGGGTCTTCTCTACATTATATAAGGTATTATATAATGTTGAATATGGTGTTTTTAAGTGCATAGAGGTAAGCAAAAAATACCACCACAGGTATAAATGTCCCAAATATTTTAAACCTAAAGGCAAAAAATTGCCCCTGGGGTGTATTTGCTTTAAAACATAAACTACAAAACATTTTGTTGTTGTTTACATTTTTCACGTAATGTAACATTTGATATATTAGATGTTCATATTTAGCTTTATTTGTATCTGCCTTCAGCCATTATTGTTTAGATTGGAAACTGTTTAAACCCTTCAATTATGTTTCAGGTGGTTTTTATGGTGAAGCTTTGAAGCTGCTCCTAATTTTAATGCATAATATTTAAAATTTACTTCCTGGAGGGGAGTCCAATTTTAGTGTTTGCTTTAGGTTATTGTAAGAATAACCTAAGAGAAACCATTGCAATCAGATTAACAGACTTGTTTTAAATTGTTATTGTCGCCCATTTGAATGTTTTCTTTTTTGTGTGTTTCAGAGGTGTATTGGTCATCGACTCTGCAACTGGTGGACACAGTTACCGCTGCACTGCCATCATGCCTCATTTGCGCCTGCCATCCGTCCCTTTTTCATTCAGTCTTTGCCTTTCCTCTCTTCTCCTCCTGATCTTTCTCTTGGGCCTCACCAATGTCTCTCAGGCCAGCCCTGATGCGTCCCACAGCAGCCCTGGGAACTGCTCAGGGGAGGACAGCTGCTCTGAAGGTGTAGTTCTGCCGGTGTGGAACCCCCAGAACCCCTCTGTGGGTGATAAGGTCGCACGTGCCATTGTCTACTTTGTGGCACTCATCTACATGTTCTTGGGCATGTCTATCGTTGCTGACCGGTTCATGTCCTCCATCGAGGTCATCACCTCTCAAGAAAAGGAGATCACAATCAAAAAACCTAATGGTGAAACCACCACAGCGACTGTCCGCATTTGGAACGAGACCGTGTCGAACTTGACCCTCATGGCTTTGGGATCCTCAGCTCCTGAGATCCTGTTATCTGTGATTGAGGTCTGCGGGCACAAGTTTGAGGCTGGTCACTTGGGGCCAAGCACCATTGTGGGCAGTGCTGCCTTTAACATGTTCATCATCATCGCCATCTGTGTTTATGTGGTTCCTGATGGTGAGGTGCGAAAAATCAAGCATTTGAGGGTTTTCTTTGTGACCGCAGCTTGGAGTGTGTTCGCCTACATCTGGCTGTATTTGATCCTGTCGGTCTTTTCTCCTGGTGTGGTGGAAGTCTGGGAGGCTGTTCTTACATTCCTCTTCTTCCCACTGTGCGTGGTCCAGGCCTGGATCGCTGATCGGCGCCTGCTCTTCTACAAATACGTCCACAAGCGTTACCGCGCCGACAAGAATCGTGGGATCATAATTGAAACAGAAGGCGATGGCATGTTCACCAAAATGGATATGGAGATGGATGGGCAGGGCGTCAACTCCCATCACAAGGAGGCCCTTGATGGCATGCTGGCTGGAGTAGAGGAAGGAGGTGGTGGAGGAGAAGAAGAAGAAGCCAGGAGGGAGATGGCACGTACGCTGAAGGATCTCAAACAGAGACACCCAGAGAAAGACATGGAGCAGTTGATTGAGATGGCAAACTATCAAGTTCTGGTGCAACAGCAGAAGAGCCGAGCTTTTTACCGAATCCAGGCCACACGTATGATGATTGGGGCAGGCAACATCCTGAAGAAGCATGCAGCAGACCAGGCCAGGAAGGTGGTGAGCTGCCATGAGGCGAATGCCCAGGAAGAAGACCCTCACACCATCTACCTAGAGTTTGAGCCCTCACATTACCAATGCTTTGAGAACTGCGGCTCCTTAAAACTCTCAGTCACCCGACATGGTGGAGACAGTGGCTGCACTGTGAAGGTAATGATTTAATTAACTCTCCACTGTCTACACACAGTTGCGCTGTGATTATATCGCTGCGATTGGGCTGCAATTAAACGGATGTGATGCAATTTTTGGGGTCAGAAACCCTAATGAGTCCCAACAGCAAGGAAATACTTTCAAAGCCGTTTTAAATAATGACAGCACTTAAGAGATGAGCAATATAATGACAGTGTTTGTAACAGACTTCAGACTCATTAATTTTTATTATTTAGACCTTTCAGTTGTGAACATCACCATAGTAAATCAGTCAAAAGTTAAATTAAAATAATTGAAATATTTGAATCTGATTTTCATTTGAAGTTGAACATGGGTTACGCTCGGAATGTGTGCTAAATACTATGCGGTGTATATTCTGTTCACTACCTAATATTCTTTGAAACGTTAATCATGCGTTCTGTTCACTTATTATTTTCAAACAGTAGAATGAGATTGTTGTCACGTGACCTCTTTACATCTTCGTATTCTTCAGAAAGTGGCATCCAGTTTTATTAAAATTAAAAATGGTTATTTGTCATTTTAAACTCACCATTTAACAAATATTACTTTTGATTCATTCATCACACGGAACACAAAAGGCTAACACAAGCATATTGCATCGTACAATACAGTCTTTCTTGTAGTGTGCTCTGTTAAATATTAGCGCTACACTGCTAAACTATAGTGTTCCAAACATAGCCATTGTATATTATTTTTGTGTGTTCCATATTACCATAATAACATAGCACTTTATGGTCAGCAAAAGCAATATAAATTACACCATATTCCATGCTTAGAATTATTTTGACTAATTTACTGTGCATTCATTCACTGTACTCCACATCAATATAAAAAAATGCATCGTCAGCTCTATAGCTATTTGACAGTATAAACTGTCCCTGTGTCTAGGTTGACTATCGCACAGAGGACGGAACTGCTAATGCAGGATCAGACTATGAATTCGCCGAGGGCACTCTGGTCTTTAAACCGGGTGAGACAGTGAAGGAGCTGACAGTTGGCGTGATTGATGATGACATATTCGAGGAAGATGAGCATTTCTACGTACACCTCAGCAACCCTCGAGTGGTCCACCGCGCCGAGGTCTCAGTGCTCGACCCTAATGCTGTGTCTTCAGGCAACATCATAGGATCCAGCCACGTTCCTCCAAAAGCCGCCCTGGGTAACGCTCACACCGCCACAGTGACCATCTATGATGACGACCACGCTGGAATCTTCACGTTCGAGAGCAATTCCACACGAGTGAGTGAGAGTGTGGGGATCATGCAGGTGAAGGTCCACAGGACGTCCGGAGCACGGGGGAAGGTGGCGGTACCGTACCACACTACTGAGGGCACGGCCAAGGCTGGAGAAGACTATGAGGAGGTGGCTGGCAAACTGGAGTTCCTCAATGATGAGACCATGTGAGTTAAATATTCTTTCAAATATACAACCCTGAATATGTTTTGTAATAATTTGCCAAGTATGCCGACAAGGATTTCAAGGAGAAAGTATTTCGTTATTGCGAACGCTGAGTGTACCAGGTGTTTGCAAATGTTTGTTTGCTGGAATAAGCCAAACAAAATCAAACCGTCCTTTTCATATAAAGTTTAGCTGGATCCAAACTTCTTATTTCTTTTCTGCATTAAAATTATTTAAGTACAGAGGTTGAGCAAGTTTTTGTATACTGTATTTCATTAGGGATGGAAAAGTGCAAGCTTTTGAATATGTATAAACCAGATAATAGAAAATAGATCATTACTGAGTCATAATACCTCATCATGCCTTGATAGCATAGCTCTGTGTTGCATGTTGTTTGCATTTGGAAGTAGGAATTGGCATGTACGAAAAAAGTAATAATGAATTCTTCATTTAAATTCATTGCTTTGTTGGTTCATACATTTAAAGCTCTGAAAATATAATTCGCAAACTTGGGTAATCTTAATATAAGGTAATTTTTCTTATTTCATTGTCAGAGTTGTCTTGTTTTAAGCATAAATCTAATAAAACTTAGAAAAGTATGTGTTAACACTTAGAAAAACGAACTGTTTACCAAAGGGGTAAGAAAAATAAACTTAATTTAAAATATTCTCTGAAAATAAATCTTTATTTATAATGCTGTTTGCTCCTTAAAGGCAGGCTAGGCAAACTTTTCTTTAGAAACATTTTTTGCTATGCTAGTTGAAAGTCTTTTCACATCCTGATAACAATCAGTACGTGTTATTAGATGTCCCCTGTAAAAAGGGCAGAACCACAAATATTGGGTTCGAATGCAATGATAGGATGTCCTGCTTGTCTGTCAAACTATGTGTTTGCAAATGGGGGAATGTTCAGGAACTGTTTTAAAACAGTTATATTTATATTTGGTGATGGTAATGATGCAGCAATGACACTGTTTAACTTCAAAGTAAGGCGATGAGAGGATATAATGATGGGATCTGAATACAGACATGATAGCTAGGCAGAATCGTATATATAATTTTCTTAGAGAACGGAAAGGATAAAATTAAAGAGATGTCTGAGACTGCCAGAGATAGCGATTGATACTGTTAAAAATGCTGAGTCTTTTCTCAATCCTGATAATCGATAGTGACCTGCACATCAAACACACGGTGCTGCTGCAGATCTGGGGTGATGAGGTCAACTGTAGCAGAGAACCTGCTGGAAGGCAAGAGAGAGAGGCTGAGCAGTAATGGGCTTGTCAGGTTGTAAGTAAACAACTTAAATAGCTGTCAGTGTGAATAGCATTCTGAATCACGGGTGGACAGCATTTACATTAGAGAAACATAGTAACTGACAGAAATGTGATTTAAAAAAGTTCCAATCAGAACGCAAAATTTAAATTAAAAAGTATGTGTGTGTATGGTATTAAAGTTGAACTTTTCGGTCGTAAATACGCTCATAAAATTAAAAGGTTCTTAATAGGTTCTTCACAGCAACGCCATAGAAGAATCATTTGTGGTTCTTCAAAAAAAACTTTCACTGAAAGTTTTCTGTCTTGTTTTTTCAAAGTCTAAAAAACGTTTTTACACTACAAGAAACCTTTTGAGAAACAAAAAATTCTACGGATGTTAAAGGTTCTGGAACTATGCAGCCAAAAATGGTTCTTCTATAACACTGTGAAGCCTGTTTTTTTTAAGAGTGTGGTGGCAGAAATCCCCATTCATGTATAAATTTGGTCGTTGTAATCGAGTAGCACCAGGTCATTTGCTTCAGTTGCAAGTTTGCTTAGCTTGTTTAAAAAATTGATAGAAGCATTGATAGCAGTTGTGAGCTGAAAAGTGTAACGGCAGCGAAATGAAGAGGCATAATGGTGTGCAGTGCATCATGGGATAGATGGAATTAAAGCATGATGTGATGATAAAGCAGAAGCAATAATTCACAAAGGGGAAAGAGAGCTAGAGAGTAAAGAGGTGAGAGGCAGGTGCGCGGGCGGAAGAAAAGGTAGAACAAGGGAGGCACAGAGAGATGAGAGAGGAGGGTAATTTGTTTGAAGAGTTCGCGCATATCGTTCAGTTTGCTGGCTAACTGGTGAGAGTTGCAGGAGTCAAGCACCGCGTGGGAGTGTGTGTGTGTTTCACATGGAGTGTGTCGCATTCAAATTGTCTATCATGGACGGATCTGAACTGTATGACTGTGTGTGCTCCTGAGGGCATGTGTGTGTGTATTTCTGGCTAGGTGAATGGCTGTGTGCATGTGTTCAGTGAGTGTTATCGCTCCTGAGAGTGTGTTGGGGGTTGGGTGGAATTCTGTGGTGTGTGTATGTGTGGGCGGATGAGTGAATATGAGTCCAGATACGGTTCTCTTCATTTATGTGTTGCGCGTGTATGTATGGTTGGTTGCGTTCATGTTCAAAACATATATGCATGTGTGCACAAAAAATGTGTATCTAATGCTGTGTCCTTACCTAAAGCAAAATGATGGTGCAACAAGCAATAAAAAAGCTATTTCTTTCATATAAATCTAAGTTGTCCTAATTCACTTTAACCAGGATAAGCAAGAGGACATTTTGTTGGATGCTTGTTGTCTATTTCTGCTGCTTTGTGCTAGTTAGCCCCACCCACATAGAAATCTCATTGGCTGTGTTTAAATTCTGGTATTTTCAGCATATATACTTAAATAGTGAAGAACTTTCCTGTTAAAAACATCAGCATTAATGGTCACTGTGTTCTGGATATTGGTTCTCATCATATGCTGGCAGTGTGCTGGTGCCTCTACTAGGTTTCTTAACTAGTTTAACCAGCAAGACTGCATTAAACAACCAGCTGGGTCAGAAACACAATGCTATTTGACCAGCCTTTTGTCTGATGATGAACAACATTGCTTTGCTGGTCTACAAGATATATGTCTCATGCGTCAGTTTTAGCATGTACTAAAACTGTACTATATACTTCAATTGGTTTTGAATGTTTTAAATATGTTGTAAATTTGCTTTTGCTCTTGTGTACTTGTGTATCTTTCTACTTGTGTGTCATCTCCTGTGTGTCTGCCTGTACATTTGCTGCTGACCACACAGCCGACCCCCCTCTGCCAAACAGCACAACGGAAGCTTAAATTATTCCCTCTACAGTCACAATTCCGGTGAGCTGACACCAGGCAGCAGAAGACCAGGAGATTTTTGGTATATATGTGTGTGTGTAAGTGTTCGTGTGGGATCGTAAAGGGGGCCAACATTTCAAGCTGCTAATGAGGAGCTGTGAATGCTGGGCTAAAATTCAAGCATGCAGATTGGCGTGTTGTTTTTTCCCATTAGTAAGCAATAACATACTGTATAGAATGAATCTTATCCAGTCACATTGCAACCCGTGCTCCGATTCCGGAATGATCCGCTCGCCCTCTCCCCCGCATCCCACCGTGATTCAGTATGTGTGTGACTGCTTGTGTTGTTTTTCCGTCTCTTCTGATATTCTTATATGAAGATGAGAATCCGTGCCAAAGAAAATGTAGTTGAAACGGCATGAAGAGGGCTATGAGTGCACTTATGTAAGCACTGATCTCAGAACAGGCGGGCAACATGCGAGCCGCAGAAGCTTTAAGATGACGATTTGCGCGAGTAAAGAAAAGAACGGATCAATACAAGCGGGTTTCTACAGGCTTTCGCCGACTCTGCAAGTTCATTGGGTGTGAAGAATCGATAGTGACCCAGCCTCCTGACACAAAAATCTGCATGCGGAATATGTCAACTGATTTAAACGTGTAGGAATGGATTTAAGAGCTCATTTAAGCAGAATCTGAAATGTATCTTCATCCAGAACATCCCAACCAAGATATAAATTACAGGTTGTAGATATTTAATCACCACTTTCTTCTCGGGCATAATGAATTTGTGTTTTTTATTGGCTCGGGTTAAAAACTCATTCACCCCTTTACTGTCCAGACACATGGTGCAGATACAGTAAGATGGGTTATGAAAGGGTTAATGGTGAAGTGGTGACTTTGAATAAAGCTTAATCTTGTTCACACTACATACGTAGTCATTTTAAAATTCTTGTTTGGCATCGTGCACCGTGTGAAAGAAGCCCTCAGAAAGCAATTGTTTTTGATTTACCACCTGTCAAAAAACAGGATTCACATTTTTTGTAAGCAAACTTTCTTTTAAATCATTTGGAGTTACATAAATTATTTCTATGTTGTGAGTTTTCTGCCTAGAAGCAGAAACATTGTGCGACAGTGGAATGGGAATGGATGTTTTTGTATTATCTGTTATTAAAGTATTTCACTTTTTTAAGTTTACTTACCTTTTAAGTAATATGTAAGTATGAAGTTCATCATAATGCTACTTAGAGTTTGTCAGGTAGCTATAAGGGTTAGGTCTGCTACACAACTATTTAGTGTAAGTAAATAGTTTGTTAGAATTGTGCCTTACTGTTTCAACAGTAGTTGAAATGAATAAAACTTATTAACTTATTAATTAATTTTTTCTTCCATTGTTGCAGCATTGCTTTCAGACATCATTCCTGACCGACATGCTTTAACACTGCTTTTGCCCAAACTGTCCTCCAACCCATACGACCATATAGGTTGTTTGTCACTTCCCTGAACAACAACCAATTTTTACCAAATTAGTGCCCCTACCTGCAGCAGAAGACACCACAGAAACATCTGCCTTAATCCAATAATGTAACTGCAGGAATCAAATCTTATTTCTCACAAGGTTAGGGTTAGTAAGACACTGTCTTGAAAATGCAGTATTAAAACGTTTGTATGTAAACGAACAGATCAGAGCACCACATTAAAATATGTTGTTACTTATTTAACTATAAGTCTTATTGGTTCTCTTGTGTCTTGTAACTATTTTTCTTCTGCATGTTTCTTTATGAGATACGTAAGAACCAATGGGATTCAACCTTATCTATGTGCTGCTATGTTTAAATTTAGCACTCTGATCTGTTTGTTTACACGAATAAGTGACGTGACAATATGTGACTTAATAAGCTCAAAATACAAATTGTTTTGTGTTGTAGCAGGACAAAAGTCATGGGTTTAAGTCCAGGAAACATGTGTATTTATAAAATGTGTACCTTGAATGTACCATAAATCGCATTAAAAAAAAATTGTCAAATGCATAAATGTAAATGTAATTTTTGCAAACTGGAAACCACCAGCTAGAAGGCACTTCACTTTAAAACATAACTAGGTCTCAATAAGCTGCTTACAAAAACAACCTCTTGGGTTGTTTTTTGGAGGACAGTCTGCTTTTGCAACACAGGGTAAAGATGTATTTTTGCAGTTGCACAATATCGACCATGAAGGACATGCACACTCGCATCCAAGAGCATGCATCCAAGTATTCATGCGAACAAACATGTCTATTGTTTAATAATTGACAATTTCTGTTGCCAAAGGAAGACAAATTCTAGCTTATCTCTGACAGCTCAGCTGAAGACAAAACATCTTTGTGTCGTTTCTTTTCTTAAAATGGGAAAGAGAAATTAAATGGAGCAAATCTTTTCTCTAGATGGTGACAGCGCTGATTAGCATTTTGCTGTTTGTTTTCTTGTTGAAAACAAGTTCCTGCACACTTCATCAGCCGCACGTCTTCAGAAACTCGCGTACAAATGGGTGAACATGGAAGCCCTGCCAAGCTCATAATGTTTGAATCATTCGCTAATGCTTCCACCATAAGCTATGGCTTTAAATTCAGTCCAATTCCCAAAGCCTTTAGGAACAGTGATTTACCGTCAGATTAGTGCATGTACATGAAATTATATCCCTTTAATCCTGTAATATCTTGTTATTCACCTCCAATTTCTCAGTTATATGCCATCAAAGACTTATTTTACAGAGACTGACCATCGGCACAATGCAACCAAGCATCAGGTAATGAAGCAACATGTTTATTTGTTGGATTTTACAATAAACAGTTCACAAGAGCAGGTATTCCAACCTTCCAATGGTTTGGTAGGTCAGGAGGAGGGATGTGTTATGTAAGGTGCACGTGGAGCTTTATAATTGTGAGATTGCAGCAAGAAACCGCAGTATCAAAGTATATTGGTAGCATTACCGTAAAAATAAATCAACCATTGAATTTCAGCCAGTAATGGTTATTGGTGTCACGGAGCACATTCATAGGAGCAAGATTAATACAAATTTCCAACATTTCTGAGCTGTTCTTATTAGCAGTTGTGTGTGTGTGGGGGGGTGTTTAGCAGTTCTAATTCCTCCAATGGATTTTCTGGTCATATTTCTGAGGGTCACACTGAGCATTTTTCTCAAGTCATTCACCCGCCACCACCCTCCTTTCTTTCATGCATTCCCCAGCATATTTCCATCACTTCATCCATCTCCACACGTATCAGAACGTGTATGCAAAAGCTGTTTAATTTCACACTGCCTGCACAAATAGACCAGGATATAAACAAAGCCAGAAGCAGATCAATGGAAATAAACAAGGGCCAAGATTGTGAATGAATGCTGGAGAATAAACAGCTCCACTAACCTTTTTCATCTTTAGAAGGATTACCGTCGAAAATAAACATAATGCATCTTTAAATAGTTTTTTTGCTTGCTTAAGGCTGCAGTGTCTAATTTCTGAAGTGTGTAATTTCTTCACCTATAGATTCTGAATGTATCATCCTACAGCTTCTGTAACTGTAGTCTGGTGGTCTAGTGGTTCACACGCCCCTTAAATGTTGAGCTGTGGTGCTTATGTGGGTAATGGGAGTTCAAGTGACAAAAATCAAGTCCGGATTTTTTGTCAGGAATTATAATTCCTGTTCTGTATCTTCCATATAAGTGACAAAAATCTAGTATGTGTATAGTACTATAACTTGCACAGAAGAGCAACTTGCCCAAAACAACACTGGGCTCTCTGGTTTATAGTGAGTTTCAGTTTGTGAGAGTGAGAGAGAAAGAGAAATAGTTGGTGGGCAGAGAAGTGAGAACTAGTGATGAGGCCCAGAT